>FIZV01054470.1:0-54847 GCA_900050545.1 Trionymus perrisii | reverse complement strand
TAACCTCCTAGGTTAACTACTGTATGTAGTCTACGTAGTACCATGTTTTAGTATTGATATGAAATTATTTTGTTTTAAATGGTGCTAATATTACTGTGTTGTATATAACTGCATTATTTAAATTTTATATTTAAAAAGACTGAGTATTGTAAAATATGTTATTCATGTTTTCAACAGGTAATGCGTAGAATGATAATACATTTCTATAAAAATGAGAGTCGCAGATTTTCATTAGCATAGATAGGTACACCAATATAATAACATCTGTTTGAAGGAAAATAGATTGAGTCTATGGTGTGTCAATTTGTAATTCGCAAAATACGGTCCACATCGAAATTGTGCCATATTCGCAAAAATGGGGAGTGGGGGAGAAAACATTCATTTTTTGATTATGATTTTTCGCCCTACGGCCTACATACTTTAAAGCGTATTTCGCGCCACCCTTTGACTTTCGAAAAAAAATAATATGAGCTTTTTTGTTGCAAATTTAATGGATCAAGTTCAAGATCAATTCAAATTATACTTAGTCATTAGACATTAGGTCATGACCTTCTTTTTGGAGGTCTCTTGGGGTTCACATTTGGGGATTTGCCGAGGGGGCCGAGGGATTAGATTCGGGAATTATCTCAGGATTTTTCAAAATTAAAAGATTTTTTGGTTCTACCTCTTTCTCTGTATAAATAAAATAATCTAAACAAATTAATAAAGCAAAGCATAAGCAAAAAATTCAATAAAAAATTTTCTATCAAACAGAAAAATGAAAATTTTATAAAATAAGAATTTTGTCGTTTGGTAAAATGGCAACTCTGTACTCAGTCAACAATCAAAGTTATCAATGATTAGCAATTATATCGAATCGATAAAAAAGCTGGTTTTAATTAAAGTTTTTGCGATTATCAGCTCAAAGTGCCAATTTATATTGTTAGTCCAATTATTAATTTTGTATTCTTCGCTGTAAAGCGATTGATCACTGCAAATCGACGAGTAAGTGCCAAAGTAAGTGCGAATATAACGATACAAAATTCCACTACGACAACAGCTCAACCAGAAACCAGATTCATGCAATTTTCAATTACATATCACATTGACATTATGTTACTTATGCAAATGTGTTGAGTATATTCATTAAATTTTCATTCAACATTTCAGAACTCGCACGAGGAAACCCAAAGCCAACCGTTCAACCTCATATCCGCTAACATGGCGCCAAAAAAAAGGAAAGCAGCATCGCCGCTCGAACCTGAAGCCTCAACTCATGGGAAATCTGTCGACGAAACTATCGAATACGATTGCCGAACCTGCGTCAAAATTGAAAAAATACATTATGTGTGGAAAATCAATCACTTACGTTTTTTTCACGACCGCCAAAACAAAATGATGGAATCGCCTGAATTTACGGCCAAATCGAACAAACAAGTCGTATGGAAATTGCGACTGAACACACGATCCAGTGATAACAAAAATCACATCGGTGTCTATTTGTTTTTAGATTCTTGCGACAAACACGAAGGCGTCGTTAGTAAATTCAAATTCGCTTTTTTGAACGCCAACGGAGATGAGAGAATTACTCGCTCGGTCGAACATAAATTTACCGAAAAAACCTGCGACTGGGGTTGGAAGGAATTCACGAGTCGCGATTTCTTGTTCAATGAATCTAACAATATGCTACCTAATGACGAATTGACCATCACTTGCGAGCTGGAATTTGCCTCTCCTGAAACCGTCGAACATGCCACTAAAGATAACGCCAACTTCATTCATATACCAGAGTGTAATATTACCGAAGATTTGGGCCATTTATTGAAAAATAAATGTTTCAGTGACGTGATTTTATCAGTCGATGGTAAAGATTTTCCAGTTCATAAGGCTATCCTGGCCGCTCGTAGTCCGGTTTTTGCTGCTATGTTTAGACACGAGATGAAAGAAAGTAGCTCGAACCGAGTTGAGATTACAGATATCGATAAGAAAATATTCGACGAGTTGTTGAGGTATATTTATACTGGAAAGGTGAATAATCTGAAGGATGTTGTTTACGATTTATTAGCTGCCGCCAACAAATACGATTTGGAAAGATTGAAGAATATATGCGAAGCTGATCTGTGCAAACGATTGGAAGTCGAAAATGCTGTCGAGACATTGATACTGGCTGATATGCATAACTTGAAGCTACTGAAGAAACGAGCTATTGATTTTGTTAAAACTTGCCTTTCGAATTTGACGAGTACCAATACGTGGAAAAATATGATTTCCAGCCATCCTAATTTAATTAATGAAATATGCTGTGCTATGGCAACGAACGATAAAACGACGGTGAAATAATTCATTACTTGTTTGAGAGTTCGGTTGAATGTATATTTTGTTTTTCTTTAATGTGTATTTTGGTACAAATACATTTTATAATTATTCATATCTAGGTATACCTATACTTATGTTTCAATTTTTTTTTTCGCAAAGGATGAAAAATCAAAGAAGTTGGATTACGTATGATCCGTTTAATTATTACGTAGTTTCTTGTAATTTTCATTTTTTATGTACTGCAAGAATTTTCTAAAATATATTGTTTGATTTATAAGGATTTATATGATTTCATTCGTGTTTGTCTAATTTGTGTTTTTAGCACAGTGAAATTAGACCAAAAAATGGAGTTGATTGGATTTTGGGTCGTCAAATGTTTTTTCCCAAAAAGCCCTTGAACCTTACTACTGGAAAGTCCTCAAAGTGAGCGTACTATTCCTTTTTTTTTTTATAAATGAACAGATGACGCTCAAACAAGCGTTAAAATATAAATTCTCTTTCAGAACTACCCGATGAAATGAATAACAAACAATTAAAAAGGTGAACATTTTCACTGTATGTATTTGATCAACAAAGAATAAAAACAAGCCTTGAGAAAATTAATAAAAATCACAGCTTCTCCAAAATCACGCACCAATTCCCTTGATCATAATAGCTCTTGAACACTCTATTTTCTGGAATTTGTCCGCACAAAGTTTCGAGCTCGCCTTCGGAAAATACGTGATAAAAACGTAAAAATGTTGGCACTTCGGATTGCTCTTGTTTATTTTTTAACTTCCAAGGCACCAACATATCCTCGTGCTTGAACTGGGTTCTATTTACGTGAACAGGTAGAGAAATATTAACATCGGTTCTTTTTTCGGCAATGGTATCATCAACGGACGTCTTAAACTCGATAGAACGTGTATCGTGGCTGACTTTTCCTGAAGCGAAATCTTTATTTCTGTTGTATTTCAAATAATTGGACGATTTCTCATCTTTGAGTTGATTCTTAGCCCAGACGTAAATCAAAGCTCGACCTCCAGGTCGTAATATTCTAACGATTTCTCGAATAGCGCGAATTCTTCTACTTTCGGTGGCTAAGTGATGAATGACGGCGATACATATGCAATAATCTGTCACATTTGAACGAAATGGTAACTCTAGACAGTCGCAAATTAAAGCTTCGAATCCTTTTTTAAAACATTCTTGGGTTAACTTGACGTTACGATCGCTTCCTACCTGAAGTAGTCGACGAATCTAGAGATTAACTTTGAAAACAATAAATGAAAATAAAAGTATTACTCTATATACTTGGTAAGTTGATGAATTTAAGCCGAGGTATTTGCCATTTCCACATCCTATATCGACAAAAATTGAACCAGGAGGGAAAGACTGGATGAAATTTTCAACATTAGGCCAAGGTTTGTGACGTGTTTCGCTGAAATGATTTGCTATCTCGTCGTATACCTGAAATTATTATTTTTTTTTTAGAGATGATCCAGAATTATAAGTTTAAAATATTAACGTACTTCATGTACGTGAGTTTTTTCCAATTTAGACGCCACATCGTCATCTAAATGGAGACGTTGATTAGTCTGCTTTGTTATTTTAGAATCGCAGTAGTCGTCGAAATCACAGTTACACGAATCGTCTTCTCTGATGCGTCGAAATGTGAACGAAATTCTTTCATTTCTGGCTTGAGTGGTTAACTTGGAATCGTTTTCGATGACGTCGAATTTCCTAGGAACTATGCCATGACTCCATACGTATCTAGACCGAAAAAAAAACACCGAGCTGAGTAGGTAATTATTTCACGTTTTTATACCTACTTATTTTGTGTTCACTAATTTTACCTGCTCTCGTTGGACATTATTAATAAAGATTTACGTCGAAGCAATAACGAACATCTTTCTTGATTCTTTTTAAATTCCATCACAATATCTGATCCAATGGACAAGCTAAGAATATAGTCATCAAAAGCACTATGAGTATCGACATGAAAAGGAATACCTGAAAAAAATCCATAAATATTTTGAAGTACATACATAAAATTAGTACTTATCAAATAGATGCAAAAAATGTACCTTGTCCGGGTTGATAACAATTTATAGTGAGCTGATTAGGTACCCAATTGTTAAGCTTGTCGTGATTTCGTATTCGTTCGACGAGGAATAAGTATTTGGACGGAATACCTTCGCAGGGATTATTTTTATTAACGTTATTCGTACTGTAATCGAATTCGTAACCGTAGTGTCTAACTAAACGATGTTTCAAAGTATTGCTGATATTCTTGAAATCGTCATGAACCGTATCTATCATAAGTTGTTCCTCAATTTCACTGATAAAATCATCATTCAATATTAAGCTATTCGGTCGATGGTGGAAATTGATTATTGAATCTTGCCGTGGCACTAAAAAGGAAAAATATCACATTATTTTGTAAAGTGTAATTTTTACCAACTTCTAAATAGAATTGAAAACTACATACTCGATTCGCAATATAACAAGTACAAGGGCCCGTTGACTTCAGGTAACGATAATTTCCCATTAATCGAGTCGTAAGCGTTTTTTGCATCATTTTCGTCGGCACATTGAATGAAACAGAAAGATTTACCCGGAATCATGAGAATATTCTGAACGCTGCAGTATTGAGAGAATAATCCCACTAAATCTTCAGCTTTTGAACCAGATACCAGTCCTGTGTTACAAATTAGGAGGAACTGAAGCAGAATAGTAGAAAAAATCAACGATGAATGTATTTTCACTTTCACTAATTTTAGAAACGTTGAAATGTGAAAAAAACTTACTTTTGATTTCAAAACTTCTTGTAGACCGGTTTCTTTCAATAACATCGCGGCATATTTTTTCCTCCTGCGAGATAGTTTGGTTTTATAGGAAGCACAAGTCTCCATTGATGTTTAAAATAACCTAATTAAATTTCGATACTGTAAAGTAAATTTTACCATATTTTATTGAAATTATTCAATTTTCAGATAATTTTTTTTCAAACACGTTTACCTTGATAACGAATTGATAAGAAAAATAATTTTATAAGATTGGTAACACTGTTTTTTTATTTTGGCGCTATTTTGCATTATTTATTTTTATTTTTTATCAATTTTGGTGCAATTTCTTTTATTTTTGGCGATACTTTTTCACTCAGGTTCAGGTGCTCAGTATTTTCAAAGTAAGTCAATTACCTGATTATTATTGTTCGTTTATTCGATGAATCGAGTTTCTGGTAAAACTCAAACAAAATTAGTCTCCTTTTTCATTTCTGAAAAATATCTTAAATATCCAGCAAAAATTCTTGCCAATAGAACAAAAATGATTATATCTCCACTCGACCTTCACACTCGGCTCAGGTTGTGTAAAAATTACAACATGTCTATAAATGTTAAAATTTTCAGATGGCTGTTGTGACGGAAGAAAAGCAATACTTGGATCAAATACGCAAAATTATCGAAGAAGGCGTCGAAAAAGGGGACCGAACTGGTGTTGGTACCAAATCATTATTCGGATGTCAAATGAGATATAACTTAAGCAACAGTAAACAAATTACTCCCTTTTCAATAAATTCTCCAACTTGAACCAGTTCAACATCTTTTTTGTACTCTCAGACCAGTTTCCGCTACTGACCACGAAACGAGTATTTTGGAAAGGTGTCGTTGAAGAGCTACTATGGTTCATCAGAGGATCTACGAACGCGAAAGAATTATCCGACAAAGGAGTTAAAATTTGGAACCCGAATAGTACCAGAGAATATCTGGATTCTTTGGGATTCAAAGACAGAGAAGAAGGTACCTACTCTTTCTTCTTGCCTATTGATCTCTTTAATTCTCGAACCTTTTCATTTAGGCGATCTCGGTCCAGTTTACGGATTCCAATGGAGACACTTCGGAGCTGAGTACAAAGATATGCACGCCGATTACTCCAACAAAGGCATCGATCAACTGCAAAATGTCATTGATACCATTAAAAATAACCCCGACGATAGAAGAATAATTTTATGCGCTTGGAATCCGTTAGATTTACCCAAGATGGCCCTACCTCCTTGTCACTGTTTAGTGCAGTTTTACGCTGTTAATGGCGAATTATCGTGTCAAATGTATCAACGTTCTGCCGATATGGGTTTAGGAGTACCTTTTAATATCGCCAGTTACTCCCTACTCACTTACATGATCGCACATGTTACTAATCACAAGGTACGTGCATCGTTTACGTCTTTTAAATAGATTTCTATTTCTGATTAAATTTTCATTACAGCCTAAGGAATTCATTCATACTATAGGCGACAGTCACGTATATCTTAATCACATTGAACCTTTGAAAACCCAGTTGGAACGAGAAATGCGTCCTTTTCCAACCCTCACCATCGGTCGAGAAGTAACTTCTATTGAGGATTTCAAATTTGAAGATTTCGTATTAAGTGGATACAATCCTCACGGTAAAATTAATATGGAAATGGCTGTGTAATTATGTTCTAAGTCGATTTGCTATATCGAATTTTTAATAAAAAATATTAATTTTATACGAGATTTTTTTTGGTAGAAATTTTTTTTGGGAATTGCGAAGTCTTATTCTTCTGTTGAAAAACCAAACATTATACTTTGGAAAGTCGTGCATATCTAGGCCTAATTACTAATCCGTAAAAGGATACTTTGGTTATAATTCTAAAAACATAAAACAACCGTGGAAATTTTCCAAATAAATAATTACGCGATTAAAATATATTAAAATCAAACAAATTATACACTTTAGCTTAAAAACAAAATGTTAGATTTCTACAAGAACAATAACGATCTACGATATACAATAAAATGAATACACTACGCGATAAAATGGTTAAAAGACAATTTATACAACTCGACCTCGATTCCGAAAACGCAAATCCATACAGGCCATTAAGAAAGATAAAATGAGAAAATTAAACGCGTAAAAAAAATAAAGAAGAATCGTTTCTTCTACAAACTATTTGCATATTTTCCATGATGGAATTTTGATTCGATGAGTATCAATCGGAATGAACTGGTTTTCGTTTACCAAGTTCTCGGATGATTTAACAAGTGATGGGGTAAACAACGAATAGTATCTGTATCACAAAAGAATCGCGTTTAGACCGCTTTTATCAAGAAAACTCTTCATCTTCGCGCTCCATCTTACGTTGTTCAGCACCAGGTGCCTGAAAAAATGCCAAGTCAATAACTACTCGTAAATAATTTCCTCTCGTAATTGTCCTTTATACTTACAAATTCTGGAACAGGCCCATAAAACTGATTCGATGCCAAATTATTCGTTCTACAGCTGATTTCATCTTGAACTGTATTATCGTTGTTATCGATAAGAGCCATACGCGAAGCTAATTCTTCGGAAAGGCTTATTTCTTCGCTATCGTTAAGTTTAGCACTAACTTGAAAAACGACCCAAAGGACATCTGTACCAAAGATATGATTTATAATTAACGAGATAACCTAGTTATTTTTGACTTTCTTATCTGGCCTACCCAAACTTACCACCGAAAAAAGCACCGAACGGTGTCGTCATTCGCCATCTACTTTGATAAAAACCAGGTTCGGCCGGTCCAACGAAATCCAACACTATTGTTGTACTCAAACCAGGAGGAAGTATACGGACAGGTACTGCTTTTACGTTGCAAGGATGATCTCCTCCTATATGCTGAAGCGAACAACCATGAGGCCAACATTCGTCTCCGTTATTTCGAACTGTCCAACTCATCGTGAACCTATTTGCGAAAAATATCATTGAGATAATCTTCATATCGTGTACGCCAAGTTAATTCGTAGTAGGCTAATAAAATTAGGTACCTGTTATTAGGAGGCATATTAAAATCCGAACTAAGTAACTTTCCTTCTTCTAATTTCATCGAAGGTAGTTTGCGAGGCGTTTCGTAATCGAAAAATGAGCAAATTGCATTTTGTAAATTCCTATCAACAAAGAAAATAACCTTTGTAAGAAATTCGAATTATCAAGGTAAAATAATAACATAATTACAAACCAATTATTCATTTCGAGGAAGAAACTCGCAGTCGTATCGTCTATCCTATTGTCAATCAGTTCTTTGAACTGTTTAACCAAGTCATCTCTGTCCGTTGTACCCAAACAGGTGAATTGCAGCAGTAAATTTTGATCGATCGGATCATTATCAACATCCATATTTGTTAAACACAACCAAGGTATATAGCCACCAAAACCGTACAAGACACTCGACCTTATCGACGACTATTCACAAATATCCTTACCGTTTTACATGAAAAACACTGTTAATATTTCGGTGACACCTCAATGCAAATTTTATCACTCACTTTTTTTCAATTACGTCAAGGTAAATTGCAATTTTTTCCTTTTTTTCGCCAGAAAAATGAAATGCGTATCAGTCTATCACTTCAGAATCAAATCAAAACAAAACACTGGCATCCCCACTACTTGGCTTTATTTTGTGTTAAAACGTCACGTCATTGGTTCATGGGTAGTCAATGCTGAGCACCAAATGGGTTCCTAAAATAATATGCGAATTCTTTATTCGTGGAAAAGACAAGTAGTGGTGTTTTTCCAACATCGGTGAAAGTTTTAACCAGATACCTAATATTTCACTTTAGATGAGATTTTAAAGCAGTATTAAATAAGAGTACTCGTTACTTGATACGATTTATGGTCAACTATTGACGAAAATGATTGTTGTACAAAAATTTAGCAGATCTATGGAAACTTAATAAAATTAGGTATAATTCATCGTATTAATTGAATTCATAGAGTGAATATCTTCATGATTCATTATTTACTATGAAATTATATTTTCATAAATAACTTAATACTGACGGAACGCAAGCGTAAAATAGCTTCAAGTTTTTGCGATAAAATAATACAAAGGTCAAGATTTCTAATTTTCTAACAATGGAATCGTTGTTAGAAAGAACGAGGGGATATTTGAAATGATGAATCATCATTTTTGCATTTAAAACTCTGCCAACGATGATTACATACATGTACGTTCGCGAAGGAACATTACACCCACGAATTTACCGTATTTGAATTTTGAAAAGAATAAAGAATAAGGATCGTCTATTCAAATACGCGTTTTTTGGGTGGGGGGGGTCTTTTATGTTTCGAAGTAAACAAATTTTTCAATTTTTTTGTAGCAAAAATCTCTCAATCTAAAAATATTTTTCAAATTCTCAATTTCTTCGAATAAAAAATAACTCAATTTTTTGGAATTGAGACAGAAAAAAATTATTTTTTTGGAACAATTAGAAAAAAAATTCAAAATAATCACATCTTTCGTCCCAATGTTTTTGTGAAGAAAAAAAAACAATTTACTGAGAGTAAAAGCAGACTTACTTTTTTAAATAAAGTTTTTATCATTATACAAAAAAAAACTTGACCCCCCCCCCAAGGAAAAAAAATTCTGAGTAGCCAACGATTTGGAATTGGATATCAATAAACTTGCAATAACATACGAATACAAAAAATTATTATTAGAAAAGAACAACCGTTCGATAAAATAAATTATATAAAAATTATGTTTAAAATGAATAAAATTCGTTCGAAATGATTAAATAATATGTAAAGCATTATGAGTTACTTTCCAAACATTCAACTCTTCATAATTTTCGATACAATCGTTGAAATCAGCTTCTTGAAAGCCTTTACTGAAGCAATGCTCGCGGATATCTCTCAACGGTATACTCGTTTTATCGCCGCGGAAAGCTTGGATCAGTTGATAAATTCGATCAATAGTACGTACAGGGCTGTAAAAGAAATAAAAATTTCGAATGAATTTTGCGATCTAGAGATGATGAAAATTTCATAAACGGGTAAGGAATCTGCACTAACATGTCTTGTCTTTGTTGCGAGTGCTTCAGCGAAATTTTAGACATTTCTAAAAGTCTCAAAGCTTCGGCGACGTCATCTTTCGTCACTATTTCGGCCAACCTTAATTTAGTCAAAGCTGTCGACAGTCGCAAAATAGCTAGTAGATTTCTAGGTGATGTGAAAGTATTATCGATAGTATTTCGGGCTTCTCTTCTCATTTCGACGTAGCAATCGACGATAAATTCGGTCAACTGTCTAGGAATCATCGGTACTATTTTGTGGCACAAATTAATGTAGCGTCGCACCACGTTCATGCTCACCGGAATAATTTCCATCGGAGGTTGTTTACAATGTTGATGTACGTATGTAATATGTTGCGCCAATCTGTAACGGTTTTCAACGCAGTTTAGCGAAGTCATTGAAACAGATTAAAGGCGAAAAAAGTTCGAACCCACCTTAAATCATTATCTTTATCGGGCCTGTCTTGAATCAACCAAAGTAAATCGAAACGTGAAAGGAGAGCAGCTGGGAGTTGGATGTTCTGTTCGACCGTTCTTTTAGGATCATATCGTCCATAAGCAGGATTCGCGGCTGCTAGAATGCTAACTCGAGCGTTCAGTCTCGTCATAATACCAGCTTTAGCGATTGATATAGTTTGCTGCTCCATAACTTCGTGAATAGCTGTTCGATCGTACTCGGACATTTTATCAAATTCGTCGATACAACAGACTCCTTGATCGGCCAAAACCAAAGCTCCGCCTTCTAATATTAGTTCATTAGTTAAAGGATCTCGCATTACAGCTGCAGTTAGACCAACGCCCGAGGAGCCACGGCCAGTCGTATATTGACTCCTTTTTGCTAATCTTTCGATGTAGGACAAAAGTTGAGATTTGGCCACTCCGGGATCGCCCATCAGACAAATATTAATATTACCTGAAATAAATTCAAATGAGTTGATTTCAAGGGGAAAGAGAACAAGCGATGAAAAAATCACCTCTAATTTTCATTCCATCTGGAGCTTTGTCAACGCCGCCGACCAATAATAAAAGTAAAGCTTTCTTTATATCATCATGGCCATAAATTTCAGGAGCTATGCTAGCAGCTAATTTAGAATAATAATCTCCACTAGTGAGTTCTGCCATTTCTTCAGGACCAATTTCGTCGTCGAAACCGGCTTCATCTGATTTATTCTTAACTTGTACATCCTATCGAATGAATTAACAATTAAGAGTCAAATTATGAATTGAAACTTTTACCATCGTTGTCAACTCACATGAGCTTCCAAGTACGTTTCCGATAATAACCCTTGCGTAATTTGACGGAAACCGGTTTTCAAAAGGGGTAAAAATACACCAGTGACAGAAACGTGATCTCCAGGTGAAGCTAGTCTAGTTTTTTCTCCTCTACAATACACCGTTAAGGAACGAGGTATATTCCCCACAGGTACTTGATCACTCTGAAATACACAGTAATGAGTATCAAGGTAGAAATAGTCTTGATGAAATAATCTTCATCATCATTACATACCAATTCTTGCACTTTTAGTTCTTGGAATTTCATAAATTTCGATCCCCTAGTTTGCAAATGTAATCGTCCACCAGATTTATTCAATGTGCAGTCTTGACTAGGGCACATCGCGATCGGTTTGAATGTCATAGAATTCACCTAAACGTACAAATATTCGAATAAATTATGAGTTTATGGCTAAGTATAAATCTAATTTCGAAGTAAACTGTACCGGTTGATATGTTTCGGCGCCACACATATCACAACAATAAGTAGCAACTACCATCATCGGTTTCACTTCGGTACTGCGCATAACTACACCTCTTATTGTCACCAAATGACCAATATGTACGGCTTTTACATCCCTGATGGGAACAGTCTTACGACTTCCCAAATCTTTGAAATATACTTCACTACGAAAATGAAAACATGATAACATGGACTATAAATAAAACGAAAGAAATATTACTAAACGAAGCACACACTACGTACTATCTGCGTATCAATTCTGGAGGATAACGATTCCGGGCATCTCGCTGTTCATTGTTTTGATGAAGTCTTTGTTCCATCAATAAGCGATGTTCGATATAAATATCTAGTGCATCTTTTGCTGCTACCTGTACATAAGAAATGTCACAAAAATTCGCAATTTTTATAATTATTTATCATATAAACGTACTTCTCTCTGTTTGTAGTTCGGAAGAATTGATTGTATAACGTCAGCGAATAGGTTAGTATATCGTCTGGTGTTCTCCAAAACGCTTTCGGCTAACTCGGGGTCGAACTCCTCCAAGTCATCTAGACTGATGTTTAACTCGACCTACAACAACGATATAACATAGCTAGTATTTCTACTTCGTTACAAAAGCTAACTATCGAGAGCAAATCTTACCTGTTCACGATGTGCGATCTGCGTAAGTTGCGAGGCGTATTTAAATATGGCTCCATCGGTAGTTTTACCTTTGAATGTTTGTAAAAAATCTTGTATTTTGTCTAGAAATAAAAAGACAATGTAAATGTTAAATTAAGAATAAAATTGGTTGAAAAACTAAAGAGTGTTTGAGACCATTACAGGATTACCTCGATCATTATCGTATGCTACTTTTGACATGATTGGAATAGAACCAGATTTTCAACACTAATCACATTCAAAAGAAGCACAATCTTATTAAACAATTACCACAGAAAGGTTCACTTTAATTACTTTAAAATTGAGCGACAATTGAACTGAAAACACATTTTTAACCGCTGTAGCTGTTTGGAAACAGAAATGGAAGAATGGAAATTCGCGGGAGAAGTAGAGAAGTACCATAATTTTTTGGCATTCAAGATTCAACAAGTGGGCCAGCCAGTCAATCGTTAAAATTTTTTTGATTTAATTATGGCAACACTGATTAGTGATCTATTTAAGCAAAAAAAAAGTAAACATGTAAACGTAAACAAAACTTTTCCTCAATCTTCCCGCCATTCGCTCTAAACAGCTGATGATAACAGTACAAACAAATGACAAATTTATTAGAAATTATAATTTTACGCGCTAATTAACTAGATACAATTAAGCAAAATGCCCATTAGTTTATTTGTAATGAAGTTCGCAAACTAAATACAATGAATAAAGGAAAATCTAAATCGGTAAGTTGATTTTTCACATTGAGATACCTATTCATACATTCCACTGATTTATTCTATTGTATCGCAGAAAATATTGAAGCAAAGTGACACCGGCAGACAAACGTCCATTCGAAGTTTCTTTTCAGCCAATTACCGAAAATCAATCGCAACTGAAAGTAACTCAAATAACACGCCTCCAGTTAAACGTAAGCTCTCTTCATTTCATCTTCTTGTCTTACTCGATTTGTCATTTTCTAACTTATAACTTTAAAACGTATTCATACAGCAAACAAACCCATTGACGTAACAATAAATGAAAAAAACGTTTCTACCAACGATGAAATAACCCCAAGCAACGAAAATACTGAAAATCGTAAATCTGTTCTATTGCAAAACATTTCCTACAAAACAAACACCGGTACATCGTCCATTAAAACACATCCTTGTAACGGTACGAGTGAAAAAAGAAAACACAACGAGGACAGTGTTCTCACTGATTTATTAGACGATCTGGAGAATTCCTCTCCGGAAGATTATATTTATTCGCAATCAATTACGTCGTCAAAACACAACACTCCGCGAAAAATTAAAAATGATTCGGTCAAAAAACGTGCTAAACTGTCTCCATCTTTGATGAATAATGAAAAGTCCGAAATATCGAACGGGATCTCTCCTAAATACGAACCTTTGCAAGTGAAAGTGAAAATCAATAAACGTTGTGAAAGTATCCGTACTAAGAAAGAAAATCAAGCAACGACACAATCCACTTTGGAGGGAGATCAATCTAATAGCAAAGCTCTTTTAATGCCGGAAAAATTTCAAGACCAACCTTGCATCAAAAGTCTTTCAATAACGGTTAAATCTACTTCACAGCTAAATCACTCCAATACCAAAACTGCGAGTGATTCGATTGATATAGAAAATTTAGCTGATTTATTCAATAACGACTGCGATGATTGGCTCGCTTCGACTTGGTAAGATCTGTTTGCAACCTTCTTGAACTAGTTTCTAGTAATTTATTTAAATTATAATTGAACTGATTTCAGTGATTTAAATTTGAACGAATGGACTTACTGTAAAGTGACTTCGATACAACGTTCCTCAAATGGATTAAGATTAACGCTACAAAAATTCATCAAATCTACCAATACAGTTGGTTCAACAACAAACTGCGTACTTACAGGATGTTGGTAAGTCAAACACGCTGTTTCAAATTAATTTCATCTTACGAAAAATGATTTTATTTCTAGGTTCGAAACACCTCTCAAAATAGACGACATTGTTTGCATAAAAGCTCATTTCGATTCGAAAAATGCACACTGGGTGGTTGATAACGAACAAGGCTTCATTACCGTACATCCTGATATTTTAATTACGGGCACTGGTATCGTGGGTTCGTTATTTTGTCAAAGACGATCTGTTCTCGGGTACATTTTCCCCAGTTTTGACCCTCCCAATATCGCCATGGTGGTTGGATCTTTAGTTCACGAATTACTGCAAGAGGTACTATTCATTTGTACGATTTAAAATTACCAAATTAGATTATTCATTTGAGTTGTGATTTTTGTTTGAAAGGTTTTAAGAAAACAAATTTCCACCTTGGAGGGTATACGAGGAGTGATCAATCATTTGGTTAATTCTAAACGTACTTTATACTTGGCTTATGAATGCGACGTTGCTATAACAGTTGTTAGATCTCAATTAGAAGAATTCTCACCTAAAGTGTTCTCATTTGTGAATACTTACATGACTGGTACAAGTAATTCGTAAGTATCTGTCTGTTTTGAAAATATTTCCTGCACCTTGAACGTTTCGATTGAATTAAAAAGGCGAATCTCCGATTTTTTTAGAAGCAGCTCCAGAACGTGGCCAGGTGAAATTTTGCAGATTTTAAGCATAGAAGAAAATTTTTGGGTTCCTCAATTGGGAATAAAAGGAAAAACCGACGTTATTTTAAAAGCTCGAAAAAATGATAAAATTAAGGTATATGTTCACATATCACATCTTTGCTCGACGTGTCTCTCAGCTAAATAGTACGAAACTGTTCTGAATTGTAGATTTTACCATTGGAATTGAAAACCGGCCGAGCTAGTAATTCTTCAGAGCACAGAGGACAAATCATTTTATACATAATCATGATGGCTGAAATTGGCACCGATGTAGATACCGGATTATTATTCTATCTCAGGTTCTGATTACTTTTTCATCAATCGGTAGCCACAAAACAACTATATATTAATTAACCAATTTTTATATATCACCAGAGAGAACAAAATCACCGAAATAAATCCAAAACATGCCGAAAGAAGTGGACTGATGAGCATGAGAAATAGTTTGGTTAGCTACATCGTGTCTAACGAAACGCCAACTTTGATTTCGCCTAATGAATTTGAACTGCCTACTTTACCCGAACCGATTAACCATCATAATGGGTGTGCCAAATGCCCTTATTTGACCATCTGTTCAGCTTCTCTTTCGTAAGTTATATTCGGCTCGATGCTGGAATAACTTTTATTTCAAGACCTAACAAGATGATTTTTTTCCACAGTAAACAGCATCGAGAAAGCATGTCACGAAGCAATCCTCTGAACGAATTAAGCGTCAAGGCATTGTCTCGTTTAACCGATTCGCACATTCGTTACGTATTTTTCTGGCTCGGTTTACTTAAACTCGAAGAACTCGAAAGGAAGAAAAATAGAACTTTTGATATATCAGATCTATGGCACGTAAAGGTCGCCGAAAGGTATGAAATTAAATCATCTATCTTTACAATACCTTCCTAGCTACAAATATACGCACACTAACTACACCTTTTCCACGTTTTCAGAGAAGCACGCGGATACTGCGTGAGTAATCTACGCTTGCAAAGCGTCGATGTTCTAGGGAGTAGATTTTTACACAAAATGAAACGGATAAGCGACTGCGGTGATTTCAATTTGCTCAATAGCTGCTCTCTAATCGAAGGGGATTACGTAGTGGTCAGTAAAGGATCCAGATGCGCCCTCGCTAGCGGATACGTTGACGTTATACAAGAGCAAGATATATACTTGAAACTCGACAGGTGCTGCAGTGATTCCAAAAAGTTTCACCGTTTCATTCAACACTCTATACCTTTTCGTTATGCTTTCAGATGGTTAGAAAAAGACGAAGGTTCGTACTACGTAGTCGATAAATATTCCATGTTCGATGGATTACTGGGATTTAACACGTCTAGCCTACTCTTACTATTCGAGGATACTGCTCCAGCCGATAATCTTCGGTCCTTCATCATCGACATGAATTTACCTTCGTTTACTTCCAAATTACCTTCTACCGTTCAAAATCACGAGTTTTTAAAAGATCTAAACATTAGTCAAAAAAATGCAATCCTGAAAACATTACAGTCTGATCATTATACGCTCATCAAAGGAATGCCAGGAACTGGTTCGTAATTTCCTCCTCAGTATTTCGAAAACCATTGCAATCTTCGAGCGTAACCGATGGATCGTTATTTTTTAGGTAAAACTGCCACAATCGTAGCCTTGGTTAAATTACTCGTATCGATGAAGTATTCGATCCTGATCACCAGTCATACTCATTCAGCAGTCGACAACATCCTGCTGCGATTAAAAGACAGCAACGTTGATTTCTTACGATTGGGATCCTACGTCAGAGTGCACGATTCTTTGAAAACTTACTGCGAAGATTACGAACTGGAAAAGAATAATTTTCGAGATGTTGGCGACTTGGAGAAATTCTATAATAAGAAAGTACGAAGTACGAAATGTCTATACTGGAGAATTCGCACATTCGCTTACGTTAGCATATTTTTAATATTACAGCAAGCGATAGCAGTCACTTGTATGGGATGCTCGCATGTGGTTTTACGTAAACGACAATTCGACTATTGTATCGTAGACGAAGCTACGCAAGTTTTGCAACCGTCAGTGATAAAAGCGCTTTATTGTAGTAAGAAATTCATCTTAATAGGTGATCCAGACCAGCTGCCTCCGGTTGTACAGTCTAAAAAAGCTAGGTAATCTTAAAACCTTACTTGGAATATCTCGTATAAGCCGATACCTACCTTATTCAATTTTTTTACCAGTCAATTAGGTCTGAGCGAAAGTTTATTCAAGAAATTAGACCGACCGCAGGTGACCTCCGTTTTGAATCTCCAATATCGAATGAATTCGCAAATAATGCAACTGGCAAATTCGTTCGCTTACGAAGGTGCTCTAAAATGTGCCAACGAACGAATCGAGTCTGCTACAATTTTAGTTAATCCGTCCAAAATAAATGACCAGTTTCCTGACTGGATGCAATTAGTTTTATCGAGTGATCTGGATCATTCGGTCGTTTTATTGAATACCTCCAATATGAAGATACCCGATTCACCTTCGGAGTATTCTAATCAAAACGAGGCTGATATAACTTTCAGTATTGTTCGTAATTTGAATCAGGTAAATATGAAGGTTCATTTCAAAATACTAGGTTGTTTCGAAAATGTAGGTACAAATTGAAAACAATGTTTCAGATTTGTGATACGAGTCTCGATATAGGTATCATAACTCCGTACCGTGAACAAGTGAAACTTCTTCGAAACATGGCATCGGTGGTCGAATACCCCGTTGAAATAAATACCGTCGATCAGTACCAAGGACGAGATAAAGATGTCATTATTTATTCCTGTACCAAAACATCGAGCACAGCGGTACAATACTTTTTTTAAACCATCCTTTTTTCCACGTACAAATGAAAATAACTTTATCAATTTTTCGATCCTAGGATAGCGGAATTTTAAGCGATAAACGGCGTCTCACCGTAGCCATTACTCGAGCGAAACGAAAATTAATTATAATCGGTAATGTTACCACTTTGCAGAGCTACAGCGTATTCGAAGAATTATTTAAATTTATTCCGAAAACAAATATCATCGATGTCACACGTTTGTTAAACTAAAATATTATTTTATAAAATAAAATCGTATGAGTAATGCGCAACATTTGTGTTTTTTAATACGTCTATGATGATTGGGTTTGAAATGTCACCAAAAAAATTGACTTCTTTCAGCAGAAGAACGAACAGTTGAATTGCAAAATAAAACATTTATTGGAGGTAAGTTACATTCTTAGAACCTTAACTTGGAGAAAAACCATTTATTTTTACCAGACTTATATCTTTCTTCCAACTTGACACGAACTTGGAAACGATATTTCTTCCTTTTCATCGGATCTTTCAAATCTTTCACGGTCAATTTATCGTTCGCCACGTCCGGAACGGAGTATCGGGTGGGCATCAAATGGTTGTAATTCAATACCTTCAAAAACGGCTTAATTTTCGATCTTTTTTTCAACTGCTCTTTACCCATTCGTTTAGTAACTTTTCGTGGATAACGATCTATGCCAGCGACCAAAGCATGTCCATATTGTTTGTCGGATGTTCCATCGTCGTACGTCTTCATGATTATAGCCTTACGACCGGCGTATCTTCCACTCAACACCAACACGACTTTACCACTTTTTGTGATTTTTACCATTATTACTAATTACTTTAGTAGTTACTAATGGACAAACGATCAAAATTTTATAAAAAACGTGTTCTTAGCTTCTTATCATCGATGGTTCTTGTTATTACTTGTTATCTTGTTTACCTACAAATATTTCCCCTTACACCCTTGCTGCTGCCAAAGAAACAGTGTTGCCAAGAGTCCTAATAACAAGTAGAATTTTGAAGAGAAATGTATTAGCAGTAGTAGCAGAACAGAAAGATCGATCCGAAAACGATCGTCTTTTGTTTAATAGATCATGAATTTATCTATTGGTGTAATCTACAGATTATAGATCATAAAGTCCTGTCTTTGAAATATGAAGAAACAAGATTCATAGAAATGTACATGCTAATTTCAGTTATCTTATCAGCAACAGCAACACAACTTTCCGGTTAGTCTTTAACTTTTAAATTTCATTTCGGTAAAGATTTCGTTCGGTAATAGTTCGGTAAACCATAGGTAAACCATCAAAAATGTTTTTGCAGCTGAACCCATGCTGAACCTTTCTTTCATTTGTGCAATTATTAAAACCTTCAAATTAGCCACTTATATGCACTTACTCCGCCTTCGAAGAATGTCGGTTCCTGCAGTGGACTGCCCGGCAATTAAGTACGTTAAGTAGGTATATGAATAATAAGTAAAAACTGTACTTTTGCAGTTATGTTCTGATGTTTTACAAAAATATCTTTTTTTGTCCTAGGCATACTTGAGTATTTTGTTTTTTGGATGACCTTCCCATTCCGGCACTCCGTCGTCAAACCCATAAAATGGAACTTCCAGTAGAACAAGTGAACGAGACTGACACCGAAAACCTTTATCTGCAATTCGTCTTATTCCTGCATGCACGAACTGGCATGTAATTTACAAACAGCGGTTAAGCCGGCATCGTTTCCATGGCAACTCTACTTACATCAACATACGAATTATGGCCTACAAATTGTCATTTCTCAAGTAACGATGAAGATATAACATACTCTTATAGATCATGGATTAACTTACAACATGGATATTCTTCAAGATCATCGTAAAGCTTTCATTATTAAAGTATCAGGTTAGTGAACCTTCGATTGTACATCTCTTGAATCATATTTTTAGGAACTTGTTTGAGTTTGTAATACTTGCACGTGATTTCTTATCATACAGAAAACTATTTCGGCAAATCGGTTGAAAGTTTGGAGAAAATATATAAAAATGAAATCGTCGATAATTTCCTTAATGACGCAAAAGTGCTACTTTTATGTATCGATTATACTGATTCGGAAATGCTTATTGAACAAAAGGTAAAAAGATCCGAGTGTACTTTTTATACTCGATTTTACTAAATTTGTAACTGGTACCAGGTACTTTTATAATATGGTGTATTATTTTAGATACCACCTCAAAAAATGAAAAATGCTTTGGTTTTCTATAAAACTTCACCTTGTGCTGTGACTGGAGACAATATGAATGACGTTTTGAGAATATGTTCATTGCAAAATCCTCCGCTACGAAGCTTCTATAGTGTTTTACAAAATGTTTATATTCCGGCATTATTTCAGGTAGGTACAAGTATATTTTATTGATAGATATTTGTGTTTTGTGACATATATGAGTATGACTAACACCGCATGATTCATTATAAAACTTATTTAGAATGAACAAGACGTCAAAGATAAGAAACTTCGAATGTTATTTGAAAACTTGCACACTGGTTTGAAAAGTGCAGTTATAGAAAATGGAATTAACGATTCGAAATCATCTTTATCTGGGGTGTTGACTTTGAAAGACGAATGCGATTATTGGAATTATATCGTTTACTCTAAACAAACTCAGAAAGATAAATCGCAGGCTAAACAAATTTTGCAAATTTTAAATTCACTGGATACCAAGTAAGCATATTAGTACCTACCAAAATTTCATTTGGATGAATTTATTTTGTTGAAATAATTCTTTTAGATTTTTCCAAGCCACCAAGCTGTTGAATTTGGAGGATTTACTGGAAGATGCTTACAACGCTTTGGACGATGTTTGGAAATTGGATGATTATAGTTTTCCGCAGGATAGAATGGATAATTTATTCGATATAATTGGTAGGTGCCTACCAATTGTGCAGATATTCTTCCCCTGAATTCATAGCCATATTAATTTGACATTCTTCATTAGGAAATGCGATTTGTCAAATTATTCAAGAAAATTTGAAAAATAAAAATGTTTGGAACGAATCATTTCACGAAATAAACGAGCTTCTTTTGAATGTACGTAATTGAATAAAATTCCATTATTCTATAAAAATGTCACTTTCTTAATAAATCGAAAAATTTTCTCGATTGTTTTTCCAGTGCATTGAAATCTGTAACAAATGGATGACCACTTGTGATCAATTGACTAAAATAATTTGGCCTAATGATACACTTCATAAATGGACTGGAGATGCACATAGTCCCAATTACATTAAACATTTTTCAAATAGACTCAGCCAAGTAAGGGCATAATTTATCGAACAAGAATTTGCTGTATTTCTTTTTAATTCTGCAATTTTTTTTTCTGAATTTAATTTCAGATTATCGAAGTGAAAAACGTCCATCAGAATATTTGTCAAATTTTAAGCAAGAAAGAACAACAAGAACTTAACGTTTCAGAAGCTTTTAGCATATTTTCTGGTTCGACAAATTATTTCAAATCGAGTGAAAATTTCGAACCATTCATCTCAGAAGACCTATTACTTTTTATTTCCTTGCAGATATCAATCCAGTTCAATACAATCCTTACACAGATCACATATGGAAATCAGCTTTGGTATTTTTCGACGAAAATTTAAAACCTTTGGAAGAACACGTTGGTAATAAAATAAAAAATAAATTATCATCTTGCGGAGGACAAGTATTCCAAGTACCTACCTATTTCCATAATAAGCTCATAGAAAAATGAATTCTCACGTCTGACACTAATTTTGCATATTTTCAGCTTCTAGAATGTTTTATTCGATACCAAAACCTAATTCAACGAAACGAGATCAGAAATATGATCAAATCGGAACGACAAAAATTACTTATGCTGCTTCAAGACTATATTAACGAAATAACATCGACTGATCTTTTCTCCAATGAAGCATTCGCCAAGAAATTTCCAGTCGAGTACATAGATTTACCCGAATTAATTTTGAAAATAATGTGGAACAAGGAAACCATTAAAAAGGTATCTAACTCACCAACCTACCTATGTTTGAAACTTTTACGTGGAGTTTTAAAATTGACATTAATTTATTTTAGGTCAAAGATATGGAAATGGTAGGTCAAACTGTGTTGCACGATTTAACAAATTATACCAAATTGAAAGAATCTTTGTCGTCATTTGTCAAAGAATTACAAGCCAGTGATTCGAACATATTCAAAGAGTGGTCATCTCAGACACGTCGAGCAATCGAAAATGCCAATTTAAGGTAAGTGTTTTTAAATCCTCAAAATATATAGAAAAAAATAGCCAACCAAACCAGTATTTAATTTGAAAAATGTATTTTTAGTTTAAGAACGGAAGACCCGGTCGTACATTTCGAACAAGGAAAACTAATGAAAGTCAATTATAATCCAAAATTAGTTAAATTAATCAAAGAAGTACACCAGCTTCAATTACTCGGCTACAAAATACCATCCAAGATTACAGAAGTAACCGAGAAAGCTAAATTATTCATGCAACGGGCCAAAGCTCTAGAACAAGTAGGTACCTTCTTCGGCAAATCCATAAATCGAACTTTCCTAGCAAACGAAGTACACGTGCTATGATCCAGGTGGCAAATTTCCATAACACAATTGGCGATCGTATGATACCATCTCAGCGTCCTATGATGTTGTCATCAGCGATGGATTTATCGAAATTGGTCAAATCCGAAAACTCGGTCACTTGGTCTGATAGTTCAGCTGTCGATCAATACATTTCCCGTCTTCAAACTGTAGTCGAACGTTTGGCAACTGAAAACAATGAATTATATTTTCATCATACTCAAATAACTCAGAAGGTAGGAATTAAAATTGGGCTGGTCAGAAACAGCGTTTACTTTATTATCAATAGTTTCATGTTTTCGAAGGTTTCCAGTTTGGCAGATACCGATTTATTACAAGAAAAATATAAATGGAGGGATACGTTACGTGAAATACGTAATATTATAGCCGAAGTCAATCGTAAAGTAAGCTTTTAAAATCGTATCATGTTCAAATTAATCTATTAATGTTTTAAAATTTCAATGTGGTCCTTCCTTCAATTTCAGTATTCGAATTCAAAGACCTGGCTCATCCACTGGGATCACCAGATCTATAAAGTATTGCAATATCGATACCAAGTTGGTCTATTGAACTTGAATCAGCATTTACCGGAGATTAAAGTCGAACTAGTGTACAGGTCTGTTCATAATTCAAGCCACCAAATTCAATTCTTGTGAAAAATTCGTCTTTTTTAAACTGATCAATAAATCAATTTCCTTAATAGACAACAAAGATTACAATTCAATCCACCGTTGGAAGAGATAAAAAAGAAATACTACAATCAACTGAAAAAATTCATAACCCTCCCGTTAACTTTCCAAGGCGTTTCTGAAGTCTCCAGTTCCATATTCCCTGTCATGGTTAGCAGGTAAATACAAATGTTCAGCCTACCATACTCAGTTGAGCACCCTCCTCAAACGGTAAATATCTACGTATCTACATTTTGCAGAAACGCAGACCAATTCCAACAGGTTTACACAAACGCTGAAAACCTCTTCGAAAAGTTACTCGCTTTACAAGACGAATGGATGGACAGAGTGTCTTTAGGAGCCATCGATTTGGAAAATACTGCTCGAGATTATATCAAGACAGCTGACGAATGGGATATGAACTTCAGAACATCCAAAGCTTGGGGTCAAGAAATAGCCAAAATAGTCAAGTAAAAGATTCGTCCTGATCGACGACTCGTAATTCGTAAATAATTTTTACCTTAATTTACCACGATTTTTAATTACGCAGCTGTGAACATAAAGTAGAATGTTTTACGGTAACCACGGCTCCGGTACGTTCGGAAATCGAGCTCCATAACAATAGGTACTGGGATGTGCTCTCTATAACTCTATACGCGTCTATAATGATCGACGTGAACACCATAGAAGAATTTATTTCCGATTCGAAGAAAAAACTCGAGTACCAGCCTCAGTCTTTGGACGAGATCGGCGATGCTAGCGAAGCTTATAGGCAAATTGTCGACAAATCGAAACAAGTTTGTAATTCATGAAAGAGCAAATAGGTCATTTGATGCGCTCTTTGATTTTTTTTCAACATCTTGACCCACAGATGCTCGATATGATAGAAGAAATGGATAAGAAAAATAAAGTTCTGTCATCTTGGACTAAAGAAAGAGTCGGACAAGTTGTGACTGCTAAACAAGCGTGGAATAATTTTCACACTGTTTTGGATAATCAACAATTCCATATGAATAGACAGGTAAGGTTGATTTATATTCGAGAAAATAGGCAAAATGAATTACCCACTCGATTCTTTGAAAACCCCTTCGTTAATTTTTGTGATTTTTCATTCAGGTTGAAACTATTAAATCCAAACTCATAAATGAAGCCGAAAATCTCGCGTCAGAACTAGAAAAATTCGTTATAAGGTGGAAACGAGTTCGTCCGAAGGAAACAGACCTCGTAGATGGAAATAACTCGACCATAGAGAGTAATTTACAAGTTTTAAAGGAAAAACGCGAAGAATGGAACAAGCTTTATGAAAATATATCGAAAATAAGGTACCATTTTCATATGTTCTCAAATCTCTAAAATGAACCATAACTAAAGCCAGCTTTCAATTTCAGACGAGATTACGAAAAATTTGGCATTCAGGTACCAGATTTTTCAGAATGTGCCGAATTCGAAAAAGAATTAAAAGAGAGCGAAGATATTTGGGGACTTTACGAGCAATTCACTCAAGGTATGAATTCTCAATTTAATCGATACCTTGAATTTTACCAAATTTGAATTGATTCGTGATTTTTTGAGCAGGTATCGGCGAATTGAGCACTGAAGAGTGGTTAGTTTTTCGAGGTAAAAGTGTGAGCAAATTTGAATCATTTCTTCTACAATGGGAAGAAAAACTAAACAACACAAATTTGACTCCATTGACTGCTCGATTAGTATCAGATTTACAAAATCATAAAGTAAATTATAATTCGTTCTTTTTTTTTTTGACCAAATGAAAATTCACCCGTTTGATAATGACGTCGTATTTTTCAGAATTTCATCTCACATATCAAATACCTTCGTGGTGAAGCATTCAGCGATAAACACTGGTCCGAATTATGCGCCTTGTTAAATATCCCATCGAAATCGATCGATCAGTTGACATTTGGCGATTTTCTCAAAGCTCAAGATGCAGTTGTCAATAATTTAGACGCCATACAAGTCTGTACTGGGATATTTTTTAAAACCTAAATAGCCATACATTTTTAATACATATTTTCCATCATATTTGGTAGGAATTAAATAACAGAGCAGCCAGCGAAATCGTCATCAGGCAAGCTTTGGGTGAATTGGACGTATGGGAGGTCGAATCAAAGTTTTCTTTTATGCCACATGTGGACAGTGGAGGATACGATATCAATCTAATAAAAGATTATAAGAGTATTCTATCAAAGGTATGATAAACTGAACATCTACCTACTTAATAATGAAAGATAGGCACCTATTAACCAGATAATTTATTCAGATAGGAGATAACCAATGCTTATTGCAATCTATGGTAGGATCCTCTAACTACGAACAGTTTCGAGACCATACTTCGCTTTGGGAAACCAAACTCATAGATTTGGATTACTATTTAAGGAACTTGAATGAAGTCCAACGAAAGTAAGCCCCTCCAGAAATATTTTTTTGATCCATATACTAAACAATTTACTTCCAGGTGGTTATATCTCGAGCCAATCTTCAAAAGTGAAACAATGAAAATAGAAAAAGCTCGATTTGAACGCATCGATAAAGATTTTCGATACATTATGAGTCTTATCAATACAGGAGATCAACGAGTGATCAGTTTGTGCCGAATACCCAACTTACGCTACACCTTGGATACTCTAATTCAACAACTGAACATTTGTCAGAAGAGTCTTAACGAATATTTAGAGGTAAATCGAAATTTACAGCTATGTCAGAATTTCAATTAATTTTTGAAGGAAAAATTTTACAGGAAAAGCGACTTAAATTTCCAAGATTCTATTTCCTAAGCGACGACGACTTATTGGAAATTTTAGGCCAGGCAAACAAACCAGAAGTTGTTCAATCTCATTTGAAAAAACTGTTCGCCGGAATCAATAGCGTCGTTTTCGATCGAAATAATATCATAGCTGTGAAATCTCTCGAAGGGGAAACGGTATCTTTGAACAATCCGGTCACCATTTCTCTCGACGTTGAGGTTAGTTCAAGCTGAACTCAAATTTCAACGACAAATGGTCTATTTTTCAAAATTATTATGGTTTTTCAGAACTGGTTAAGTAGTCTGAGCGTTGAAATGCGCGAAACGTTGAAGAAATCTTTAGTAAAATGTTTAAAAGGAGCAGATCCATTGGTATACCCTTCTCAAATATTGTGCTTGGCTGAAAGCATCTCGTTTACGTCACGTTGCGAAGAAGCCATTAAACAAAGGAAGTTGAAAATTTTGCTGAAATCTCTCGAGGTATATTATGAACCTACGATTCAATTTTTGAAAGCACCTTTCAATTTAAATTTATTTTGCAGGAACAATTAGGAGCTTATACGAGACTGGATTTGGAAATGGAAAATAATAAAGAGACTTTGGTGTTGGAATTGAAACTAAAAGCGTTAATATTTGATACAATTTATCATATCAGTGTTATTAATGACCTCATCAACGACGTAGTTGACGATATAGACGAGTGGAGTTGGCAGAAACGTATCAGGTAGTTCAAAATTGATTCTGCTCCAATGTGGAACAAGTCTCTTAAATTTGTTCTCTTCATTCATAGATTTTATCTCAAAGATGATAACATTATAATCAAAATGGTAGACGCAGAATTCCAATACTCATTCGAATACCAAGGAAATGCTCCTAAATTGGTGCATACACCTCTAACAGATCGTTGTTACTTGACTCTTACCCAGGTAATATATTCGTAACACTGGTGATGCTCTTTTCCACTCTACAGTACAATCGTTTTCAACAGGCTATGAGTATGGGACTGGGAGGAAACCCATATGGACCTGCCGGTACTGGAAAAACAGAATCAGTCAAAGCTTTAGGAAGATTATTTGGAAGACAAGTGCTCGTATTCAATTGTGATGAGGTGAGCTTTCTTCAAATAGCAATCAAACTAGGGTATAGCTCGATTTTTTCAAGAAGAAAAGACGAGTTAATTTTTTTTTATAATACGAGTATGTTGAATGTGAGAGGGAGAATAATTCAAGGTTTTTCCATTATCTCAAAAAAAAAAAGGAAAACAATATTACAATACAATACAAAATTGTTATACTCCGAAAAATTGAAAAAAACAAATTATTCCAAGAAAATTGACAATTTTTTACTCTGACTCAAAAAATAAGAAGATATTTATTTTAGGAAAATTCAGATACCTATTCTTTTTCTTCAAAAAAATTGAGACAGCAAATTTAGATTTTTTCCCCGAAAAATACGAAGTGTTTTTTTTTAATAAAAAAAAAATCAGACCTAAAATTGGGATTTTTTTCTGAAAATCAGCGGTTTCTTTCTTGAAGAAGAAAAAAAATTAACGATATATTGACGAATTTTTTACGTGTTTTTTGCTCAAAAAATTGAGAAGATATTTTTATTCCAAGAAAAGTTAGATATTTTGTCTCCAAAATTGAGATTTTTCTTTCTAAAAATTTGAGAAATATTTTTATCCCCCAAAAAAATAGAATTGAAAAATTTTTTCTTCAAAAATTTGGAAAATCTTTTTATGGCAAAAAGTCCAGCTTAATTTAAAAAAAATTTTATTCCAAGAAAATACCGAAACTTCTTTTCTAAATAAAACAACAACTGGGATGGTAGGCAATTTAGCCTTCATCGTATCACTATATATTTACGGCAAACTGAATAGGCAAATTAACACACATCTTATCATCATAATTATTTACGGCAAACTAAGTAGGCAAATTAACATACACCTTATCATCATATTTACGGCAAATTAAGTAGGCAACTTATTAAGCTTAAATGTTTTTCAAGTTTCGGTTTTTGAAGTATACTGGAATATACTTCCTAACAATTTTTTTGAAAAAAATATAGAAATAAAAAAGTTTTTAAGAACAGAAAAAAAATAATTTTATACTCGGAAAAAAAAACATGAAAGGTTATTTTTAAATTTATAAAATTAGGCAACAAAAAAAATCAGACATTAGAAATTTTCTAAAATTATGAAAGTCAAATTTTTTTTTTTTAAATGTAAAAATTAGTCTTGTTTTTTTTTTGGAAAAATTGATACAATTTCAAAAATGAATAAAAATTAAAAATTGGACTACCAAATTTTAAAAATTAAAAAAAAATGATAAACGTCAAAGATTCAACACTTGAATTTTGAAAATTTAAAATTTTGATTTTTGAAAATTATTTAAATAATTTTTCAGCTATGAAGATCAAGTTAAATTTTAAAATTATCGAAATATTTCAAACTTGAAAAATTGACCTTATAATTTTTTTTTTACTAATTTGGTAGAATTGAATTTAAAAATTTTGAAATGATATAGGTATACTTATTCATTTTTAAATGTTTGTATAGTTAAGAGGCGATTTTATTATTATTTTTTTTTTAGATGGAAATTTATTGAGTACTCACTCAGCTAATTTACTATAATAATTCATTTCGACAGGGTCTCGATATCCAGTCATTGACCAGAATATTAATAGGGCTGGTGAAATGTGGAGCGTGGGGTTGTTTTGATGAATTTAATCGACTTGAAGAAGCCACATTGTCTGCTGTATCGACTCATATTCATGTTATTCAAGAAGCTTTGAGAAGTAACCAAAGAAATATCGTTCTAATGAATAGACAGGTAAATAATGCCACCTAAAATGGTCCGTGAAAAATTATTTTTTCAATTGTGTCATTGATTCTTCTATTAGATCGAATTGAACCCAGACACTGGAATATTCGTAACGATGAATCCAGCAAGTAGAGGATACGGTGGTCGACAAAAGTTACCTGATAATTTAAAACAACTCTTCAGACCTATTGCCATGTCTCAGCCTGATAATTTATTAATCGCTGAAGTTATTTTATTCAGCGAAGGTTTCAAAAAAGCCAAATTGATTGCCAGGAAATTGGTGCAGATTTTTGATATTGCCAAGTAATTATAAATTTTAACCAATTTACAGGAATTGCTGTAAATTTGGACACCCTGTATTATGAATTATTCGTCTTTTAATATTTCTTCAAAACAGGAAGGTGCTGTCTCAACAGAAACACTACGACTGGGGCCTGAGAGCTTTGAAAACTGTAATAGGTGGTTGTAAAACAGCCCTAAAGGCAAACAAATCATCATCCGATATCGATGAGCTCGCTTTGGTGGTTCAAGCAGTCAGATTGAATACTTTATCCAAACTGACATTCGCCGATGCCCAACAATTCGACATGCTTTTGAAAGACATGTTCCAGGATGTTCAATTCCACACTATAGACGACCAGGATATCATTACAGCGATCGACGAAAGCTTCAAAGATCTCAAATTGCAACCTAATCCTCGACAAGTAAGTTACTCTCGCCGTCTTGGTCCAAAAAATTCCTCTGTAATTCATTTTCTATTCGTATAGGTGAGAAAATGTCTGGAACTTTACGAACAATTGGAGCAGAGAATGGGTGTGGTGATTGTTGGACCTTCGGGATCTGGAAAGTCGACTATTTGTAGACTTTTAAAACATGTACGGCGTCTGTGAATAGTTCAAAACCGAAAATCATGATCTCATCATAAATTTCTTCTTCAGGCTTTGGTGAAACTTTCCCGAACAATTAATCAGTACACAGTGAATCCAAAAGCTATGCCTCGTACTCAACTTCTCGGTCAAATTGATGTAGACACGAGACAATGGATCGATGGCGTTTTGAGCACTGTGGCTCAACGTGTCTATGCCGAACCTCCAGGTAAGCAGAGACCTAACAATCGTTGCAAGAAATTAGAGAAACTTAAGGGTAATTTTTACAGCTATTCAATCGTGGATATTATTCGACGGAGACATCGATCCCGAATGGATCGAATCGTTAAATTCTGTCTTAGATGATAATCGACTTTTAACATTGCCTTCTGGATGGAGGATACAATTCGAGTCAAATGTTAATTTTTTATTTGAAACTCACAGTTTGCAACATGCGTCTCCAGCTACAGTTTCTAGAATGGGCATCATTCTGATGAGGTTTTCAGTCTTTTTGGTTCAATTTTCCAAGACTGGTTTAGTTCAGAGGTACTCATGAGTTCTATTTTTAGTGAACAAGATTTGGATGTTAAATATTTAGTGGAAAGCTGGCTCCAAAGAAGAAGTCCTGAACAAGCTTTCGAGTTAGGCCCTCTGATTGAAAAATATTTTTATAAAAGTAAGTGTCCTAAGCTATCCTTCTAGCCTCTTCAAAAAAGAGAAAAAATTGAAATAATTTTGACATCCTTAGGTCTTGAATGGATTCAAACCAAAGGAGAAACATTGACAAATATATCCACCGTATCATTGGTTCATTCCTGTTTATCGCTCATGACATATGTTACCAGTAAATCTGAATTTAGCGTTTGTCTGATGCATGGTCTAGGATCAGTTCTAACAATAACCAACAAAGAAGCATTTTTCAAACAAGTAATATCCACATAATTACTCGAGTATAATTTTTGGATCCTTTTCCAGACCATATTTTACCATTCCAGGTTTTAGAATGGACCGAAGAATTCATACCAGACCAGTCGAAAATATTATTCAGTTATTTTAACAGCTCTCGAAACTGCGTCGATTGTTACAGCAGCGATAACACCATAGAGACCTCAGGAGTGGTAAAAACTGCCCAATTTAAATCGTGCATTGATACCATTAAGACATGGATGACAAAAGGAAATTCCTTTATTCTCATAGGACCTCAAGGGTCTGGTAAAAGGTACCTGAATATAAATTTATCACTCTAAGATCTTTAAAGAAAGTTGGCACATGATTTTATGACCTTTTTACAGTGTTCTATTGGACTACTGTGTGCAGGAAATCAGAGGTATTGAAATGGTGACGATTTGCTGCAGTCCTCAAATCACGCCTAGTCACGTTTTGCAGAAATTAACCCAAGTATGAGATTTCCTAGTTTGGTTTCCAATCAAATAAATATTTGAATTATTGTATTTATAATATTTCAGGTTTGTATGTTCGTCAATAGCAATCATGGTTTGGTATTTAGGCCGAAAACTTCGGAGAGACTCGTGTTGCATTTGAAAGATCTCAATTTGGTTCAAATGGATAAATGGGATTCCAATATACTCGTTTCGTTTTTGCAACAAGTAAAATAAACATCGAATAATTTTCATTCGTTGAATAAGAACTTCTTAAAAAATAATTTTCATCGATTTTTTCAAGATTTTGACTTATAAAGGATTTTACGACCCCACTCATATGGAATGGGTCAACATGGAACAGATTCAATTGGTGTGTTCGTTGCTGTCCTGCGATAATCTGAATCCCAGATTTATTAATTCCAATTATGTGATCTCTATTTGGTAATTAATTTTGATTTTTTTTACGGTTTCAAAATAATTTTTAGAAACATTTTTTTTAATTGAGATTTTCGACCATTTTTCAAAATTTTTATTTTCACTAATTTTGAAAAAAATTATTTCGATAAACTTTTTTTTTAATTTGTATTTTCTAGAATTTTTCAAAATCTTGATTTTTAATGATTTTTTCAAAATTTTTAATATTTTTGAACTTTTGATTTTCTTTGTTTTTTAAATTTTGTATTTTCTACAATGTTTCAAAATTTTAGTTTTCCCATGTTTTTTATTTATATTTTCCACGATTTTTTAAAATCCTAATTTTCTGCAATTATTCAATTTTTTCATCTTTTATAATTAAAAAAAATTTCTTTTGTTACAATTTTTTAAAGAAGTTCATTTTTTACTATTTCCAAAAAAATTATTTTTTTTACAATTTTTTATAATTTTTGAAAATTATAATATTTTTTATTTATTTATTTTTGATTGAATTTTTTCGAAAATTTTGACTTTTTTTTAATTTGAATTTTCTACAATTTTCATTTTTCAAATTTCCAATTTTTCAGAATTTTGATTTTCTTTAATTCAATAAAATTTTTCAATTTCTACCCATATTTTTTACATTAAAAAAATTTTGAATTGTTTTTTGAAATTTGTATTTTCTACAGCTTATTAGCATTTCAAATTTTTTACAATTTTCCGAAACTTTGATTTTCTGTAATTTTTAAAAACATCAAACTTTACACAACTTTTCATTATTAATTTTTTACAACTTTTTAAAATTTTTATTTTTATAATTTTTTTTTCAAGATTTACAATCTTTTTTATTTTTTTACGTAATTTGAAAATTTTAATTTCCTACGATTTTTAAAATTTTATATTTTCTACAACTGGTTAGAATTTTTGATTTTCTAAAATTTTTCAAAAATTTATAGGTACCTATTTATGAGTTATCTGTAGTCCGTAGTTTCTTCAAAAACTTATTTAGACAACTCTTTTTTCGCATACGTGTCCCAAAATTGCCTACTTTTTGTATTGAAGGATCCAGCTATATTTCTAATCACTTGAATGTTTACATCACAGCAGAATCGATTTTCACTGATAATTATTTTGTTAACAGGCCTCCCGATCAAGCAGACCTCAAAACTATATGTTTATCATACCTGAGACCATTAAATTTGACAGAAAAATTAGTGGCGCTGATCTCTGTCATTATCATAGGGATCTACATAAAGGTATCTTCGATTGTTCATTTTTTTCAAATTAAAAAGTATAATTTACAATCAAATATTTAAAGGCAAAAGATCACTTCTCCAGTCAATCACACTTCCATTACAAGTTCAATTTACGTGATATCTGCAATTGGTGCGTGGCCTTGAGAAGATACAACACGACCAATAATCAAGAAGTTATTCAGGTCTGATATTAAATTTTCACTTAATTAACTGAATGAAAATTTTGCTGAATTTTTGAACATTGATGGACAGGCTTTGCTCTACGAAGGATGCAGACTTTTTCAAGATCGATTGGTCAACGATCATGATAAATCGCAATTTTATGGAATCGTTAGAAACGTAATCGATTCAGAACTGGGGCAACTATCTTCATTGGAAGAAGTCAATAGTAAGTTTCTCACAAATCATAACTACTATTCAAACGATTTAAAAAAAAAAAATCAAATAAATTTGTATTTCAGGAATGGTATATATTTGCGAAGATTCTTGCTCGACTAACCCCATTGCAGGAGCGTTGAAACCTTATGCAGTAGATGATTGGTTACTTTTGTTGCAAAAACAAGTCACTCAGTTGGGTATGTTGGTACCACGCATAAAGCATCGATCAAAAAAATGAAAAATAATTCGAAAGCATTTTTTTTGCAGAAAACGAAGGCGAAGCCATCGATAAAAAAATTTTACTACCCGAGCTGGGTAAAATGGTAGCGTATTTTGAAAGAGTTTTGACTGCTCCAGGAGGGTGCCTTTTTTTACCGGGGCCTTCGGGTTATGGGAGGAAAACAGCTGTTAAGATTATTTCCAAGCGACAATCTGCGAGATTATTTACGCTCAAGATGTCCACTGGATACGGCATAAATAATTTTAAAAATGATTTGAAATCTGTACGTGGAATAGTCCTCGATAATTGAGAGATTTTTCGCTTAGAACGGTCCATTAATTACGAATGGTTTGATTTTAGATGTTACAAGCAGCAGGACTGGATGATCAGATAATTTATTTCGTCTTCGAAGACTACCATATCATCAGCCCTGTCGCGTTGGATTTCGTGAATAGCCTTTTAGCTGCTGGAGAGGTAAAAAAGTTGCAATCTTTGAGCAATAAGATGAAAAATAATTTTCTGAATAATTTTTCAGATTCCAAGCTTATACCAAGTTGAAGAATTTGAAACTCTGTGTTCATCTTTGAAAGAAATCAGTACACAACACGATTTCCAAGGAAGTCCTAGTCAATTTTTCGTCGAACGTAAATATTTTTGAAAAAAAAATCTCATCTCTATTTATTTGTAGACGTACAATTTTTCATCAATTTGTGCTGTTTCAAGGTGTCCGAAAAAACTTGCACATAATTCTGATCACTGATTTCACTCACGAAGAATTTTTTAATCGTTGGGAATCAAATCCAGTTCTGTTAAGAAGATGCCAAACCATCTGGTTATCGGATTGGAGCACTGAGACGAAGTTGGCAGTTGTGAATACTTTATCAAAGTCAGTAGCATGACCATCTTCTAAAATAAAAATTGGAATTTTGTCGTAATCTTGGTTATTTTCAGGGAACAAGAAAAGGGTTCGGATGCTGCTCGCCTATTGGACGATTCCGTTTGCAAGAGTTTCATCGAAATACACGAAAATGCTAAAACTTTCATGAACATTACACCGAGACATTTTACATTACTCGTGAAGTCCTTTTTGCATATGAAGATTGCCAAAGAAGATTCGATATCGGAAAATGAACGAAAACTCAAAGTAAATGAAACCCTGAATTCCTTCGAAAATGAGAACCCAATTAATTAACAATTTTATCAATCAGGCAGGACTCTCCAAACTAGTCGAAGGCAAAACCATCGTTGCTCAATTAAAGCAAGATGCGGCAACGCAAGAATCTAAATTAGCAGAAAAGCAAAGTAAAGCAAACGCTGCCCTGGAGCTGATTACAAAAACCATGCAAAATGCCAGTTTGCAAAAAAGTGAAATGGAAGTCTTGAAAGAGAACATGGAAAAAGAAAATGATGCTTTAACGATCAGGTTTGAACATAACCTCAATTTGGGAACTCTTTAACTCTTTATTTCCTGAATTCAAATTATACATATTTCTTGTAGGAAAAAGGAAATAGACGTCGAATTAGCCGAAGTCGAACCTGTCTTAGCTGAAGCTCAATCAGCGGTAGGCAACATTAAATCGGAATCGTTGTCGGAAATTCGCTCTTTGAGGGCACCTCCTGACGTAATCAGGGATATCCTAGAAGGTGTTCTGCGTCTAATGGGGATCCAAGATACGTCCTGGAATAGTATGAAGACATTTTTAGCCAAAAGAGGCGTCAAGGAAGATATAAGGTTGGACAAGAATTTCCCTCACTGGGCTGTTATGGAAGTACCTATATCAGAAGCTAAATATTTTCCTCGTGCAGATGTTTCGATGCTCGAAGTATCGTTCCTGAGAACCGTTTGCAAGTCGAAGAATTACTTAACCAAAGGGAGAAGTCATTCGAAGAACGAACAGCCAAAAGAGCTTCGGCTGCAGCAGCACCACTCGCAGCCTGGGTCATCGCTAATGTAAAATATTCGAGAATTTTGGAAAAAATTAAACCTCTCGAATTGGAACAAACTAAATTACAAAAGTAAGATCTTTCCATGGTTCCATCAATGTGATTATTTTAATGGCGGAAATTTTTCAGCAAATTGAAAGAATCCGGAGATCAGATTTTACTCCTTAGCAGTGGACTCGATGATGTTGAACAGACTGTATCTAAATTGAAAGAGCAGCTGAATACGAATACCAAAGAAGCAGCTGAGATCGAGGTACATCTTTCAAAAGTCCAAGGAACCATAGCTGCTGCTGAAGGTCTCGTGGTAAAATTGGATGAAGAATATTCTCGTTGGAGTGAACAAGTACTCGAAATTTTCGCATTCGAAAAATTGAAGTATTTCGTGGTCTAAAGTTTTTTCCAATAGGTGGTAGATCTATCGAACAGTTTGGCTTCGTTGTCCAATGATTGCCTGCTTTCGTCAGCTTTAATCGTGTACCTATCTAATTCTTCGGAAGATGCCAGAAGGTAGGTTGGAAATTGAATGGTGGAATTTTGATAATATTTCAACGTTTGCAACTTTATGCGTAGATCAACTTTGAACGAATGGCAAAAATTATTGAATGCTGAGAAATTCGAATTAGAGACATTTCTCAGTACAGAACAAGAACAACTTAGCTGGTTCTCTGATGGACTCCCGTCCGACTATATTTCTATTCAGAATGCTGTGATAATTTCGCAGGTACTTGAGCAATATTATTAAATTTTTTTTGTGTAATTAATTGGTATAAAAATTTAATCAGTTGATGCTTTTTTTTAAAAGCTTTCAAAAATGGATATCAGCGTGAGTATAGGTATTTTTATAAGATTTGAATATAATTGGAATTTGACTTTGTATTTTTTTTTTGTAGACTTGTTTGAGACCTTTATTAATAGATCCAACAAATATTGCTTTGAAATGGCTGCAAAATAATTTAAATAAAAAGAAAACTGTCGAATTGATTCCTCAGCACAGTCAACGTCTCTATACTTCTTTGGAGTTGGCCATAAGGTGAGAAAACATTTCTAATTGAATAAAAGCCACTAATTACAATTTTTTTTTTTACAAAATCACTTTTTTTCAGATTTGGAAAATCGTTAATTATCCACGATGTCACCTCCATCGATCCAATATTGGTACCAATTCTGAGAGGAAATTATACATTTCAAGGTAATCTCGGGTGCTCAAAACCTTTAAATGCTCGCGATCTATTCTTGAAACTTTCGTTTTTTTTTTCTAAGAAAAAAACATTTCAGTTTTTTCAGGGAAAAAAAAATTCTCAGCTTCTTTTTTTTTAAATTTAAGCATTTTTTGGATTTTTAAAAAAATTATCTGACATTAAATTATTTTTTTAAATTGAAAAAAAAAATCATTTTGGATTATAAAAATTGCTATATTTTTTTGAAATAAAGAAATGTTCAATTTTTCCCATAGGTAGTAAAAAAATAGGGGTAGATTTTTCAATTTTTTTGGGAGAAAACAGTCATTTTTAGGAATGAAAATAATCTTTCATTTTTTTAGTCTGTAACTTGTAAGAAGTTTTTCTCTTTTTTTGAATGAAAAAAATTGGTTGACGTTTCAATAAAAAAAATTGTATAAAAATGTATCAATTTTTTTCTATTAAGTAATTTTATTTTCATTTTTGGAAAGTAAAAAAAAAACATTCATTTTTTTTTAATAAAAAAAATTCTCTATGTTTTAGAATAAATTTTTTTTCATAAAACCATCTCCAAATTTTAAAGAAAAAGTATGATTTTTTTATTCAGAAGTTTTCTCTTTTTTTTATTTATTTTTTTTTAGCAAAAATTTCTCGTTTTCTTTGAGTAAAGAAATCTTTCAATTTTTTTAGATTAAAATTTATTTTTATTTTTTGGGTGTAAAAAAAATATTGTTTTTAAATTTTTTTGAAGTAAAAAATTTTCCATTTTTTTGAAAATTGCTCTATCTCTGAATTTTTTGGAATAAAATCTTTTTAATTTTTTGGGAGATAAAAAATCCTCATTTTTTTAACATAATTTATTCAGAAAAAAAAAATTCTCAATTTTTTTGAAGGTAATTTTTTTGGTAGAAAAAAAGTTGCTCAATAGTGTGTTGTAAGAAATGTTTCAATTTTTTCGAGGAAAAAAATCACTAAAATTTTTAACCTGCCTTTCTTTTGGGAAAAAATACGCCCTAGAAATGTCCAAGTTTCCTTCCTTGGATGGCTTGAAATTTAGAATTTCCTAAAAAAATAAAATGTATTTGTAAATCAAGGAACCAGGAAACTGATCGCAGTCGGAGAGAAATTGGTGGATTACAATTCGGATTTCCAATTATATTTGATTCGTCGAGATTCCAAGCCGAATATACCCTCATTTATTAAAACACTGTTGACTTGCATTAATTTCGAAATCACATATTCTGGGCTTTCTCAGCAAGTGAGTTCACTTCTTTGTTGAAAATATCGAATTGCATAACTCGTGTTACAATTACTCCCTTTAGCTCTTGCGATGTGCCCTTTCGGTCGAAAAACCAGAATTAGAAGATAAACGTGCTGAACTTTTACGAAAAGAGGAGCAACTGAAATCGAAACTTTTCATTTTACAAGATAATATCTTGATCGAGTTGGCAAACGCTCAAGGCAACGTCTTGGATAACAAAGTACGTACTCGTAATACGTTTTAAAAATAATTCGATTTTAAATCGAAATACCTAATTTGTCTATTTCTTTTTTTTTTTCAGGAATTATTAGCAACATTGAACGAATCGAAAAAAAGTAGTTCGGAAATCAAACAATCGTTACTAGAATCTCAAAGAATTCAGGTTGAACTTACAGACGAATGTGAGGTTTACAGACCAGTTGCCGAAAGCGCAGCCACTCTGTATTTTTGCACCATTGCTTTACAATCGATAAATAATTTTTATCAAATTTCCATCGATACCTTTATACACATTTATAAGAAAATTTTCTCTCCTGTTCAAGTACGTAGAATAAGTTGCATAGACTACCCCCTTGATTGTGCTCAATTAGGTAATATTTCAAATTATAAATTGACAGGAGCAAATAGACTTTGATATTGAAAGAAAAACACGTAAATTGATCCAACTCGTGTACCAATACATTAGCAGATTTTTATTCAAAGAAGACTTGCTGACTTTCGCATTGCATTTGGTTCGGAATATGCATCCGCAATGTTTCAACGCGAACGTATTTAAAATTAATTGTGATTCAATATCTTGGGGCAAAGACTCTGAAAACTGAAGAATTGTCAATTTTTTTAGGAATGGGAACTATTCACTCGAGAAATATTACCAGATGTGAAAAGTGACTCAGCCGAAGTGCACAAATCGATACCTTCTTGGGCTAATACAGAACAAGCTTACGATATATATCTTTTGAAGGTAACTCGAGCCAATTTTTATTTAAAATTCGTCGAAGTGGATTTTAAACCAGAGTAATTTATATTTTACAGCAAACTTTACCTAAACTATACGCGCAACTGGATATTAAAAATAATAAATTATGGGAGAGATTCGTAAATAATAATTCTCACGACGTTTTGGATTTACCATTAAGTCCATTTCAAGCTGTACTGGTCACTCAAGCATTTAAACCTGGGTTTCTTCATACAGCGTTGTCTCATTTCGCTCAAAGAATGCTGGGTACCTATTTATTTGAATATTTCGCTTAATTTATTTTAATTGATGCATTAATTGGTCGATTCTCTTCACCAGGATTACAAAGATTAGCCTCCAGTGCCACGAGACTAGATCAAGTACTACCAGAAACCAATTCCAAGGAACCTATTTTATTATTTATTTCATTAGGAGCTGATCCTTCGGAAGAGTTGAGGTCTTTAGCCAAACGTATCGTTGGATCGAATTTTTTCGAGGTGAGATAAAAAAGTGGAACGATTTCGCAAAGATTTGCTAATTTTTACACTCGATTTTGTTCAGATTGCTTTAGGACGAGGGGAAACAGAAGCTGCGATTGGACTATTACACGAAGCAGCTGAGAATGGCTATTGGTTAATGATGAAAAATTTACATTTAACAACTAGCTGGTTGCCAGTGTTGGAAAAAGAGTTGAAGTCACTGAATAATGTTCACGATAGATTCAGACTTTGGTTAACTTCGGAACCTCACCCAAATTTACCTTCGGCTTGGATTCAAATGTGTTTGAAAATCACTTACGAGGTAATTGAGAGAACCATCGAAGATGATTAAAGTCGAAAATTTTAGTTTCATTTTACGAGAGTTTTAATTGCAGACTCCTCAAGGAATAAAACATAACGTTGAAAGGACCTACTCATCGTTAACCAATCAACCATTCGTGTCGATGGAGCACGCCAGAAGTACATTTGTATTAGCTTGGTTTCACGCCATTATTCAAGAAAGAAGGACCTTTATACCTCAAGGATGGTGTAAATTTTACGAATTCAACGACTCCGATTTATTCACAGCTTTGAAAGTAATCAATGACAGGTTCAAAGTAGGTAGGTATTTGGTTCCAATTTGAGCAAGGAAAAAATCAAGGTAGCTGAATTTAAATTCAAACGAGTATTCTTACAGATCATAGAAACTCTGTAAAGTGGGACTTCATCCACGGGTTATGCGAACAGGCCATCTACGGTGGTAGAATCGATAATAATCAAGACTCACTAGTTTTGCAATCGTACTTGAGATCCTATTTTAACTCGGACGTTATAAATTCCGGCAGGAAATTGATAGCTCCGGATATGTACATTCCGAATTCGTCAAATATCAAAGTACCTACCAATTTCATAATTGACGATGAAATCTTTTCCTCGCCGAATTTAATTCTTAATTTTTTGAACAGGATTTCAACTTGATGATTCAAAAACTTTCCGAGGTTAATTCACCGGAACTTTTCTCGCTACCTCTAAACGTAGATTTATCTTGGCAAAAAAATCGCTCGAGTGATGTGATAAATTGGTTAAAAGGTAGGTAACAATTTTACTATGAAATAATTTTTGAAACACCTGATTTTTCGAACAAACACTTTCAAAAATGCCTACGTTTCAACTTTAGCTTTGAAATATCAAAACATCATGAGCAAAATTAATATGGAAGAATGGAAATCGAAAATTTCTCCAATTTTACACCTATGGAAGCAGTTGAATCAGGTTTTTCTTATCGTCGTTCAATTTTTTCATAAAAATAATCGATCATATTAACCCCAAAGTAATGTTTATCAGGAAGTTGGTATATTGAAGATGAAAACTATTCAGGACGAATCCGTTCAAGAACCTATTCGAGCGTTTATCATAAACGAATTCAATTTCGCCACCCAATTGGTAACCTTTATTCATAAAACACTGGTCGACGTTAATAAAGCAGTCAGATCTGCGGTAACTCCGAGCGAAGCTACAATTTCTCTAGTTACGACGATTGTGAATCAAAAAGTTGGTAAAAGTATTTAGTTACCATATTTCAAATACGCAAATAAGGGATTTCGAAGTGATTTCTAAAATGACTCTACGTCCTACTTACAGACACCTGATGATTGGTTATCATTTTGGGAAGGCAGTAAAAACGTTATTCCCTACTTGAAAAATGTAATGAGTCGAGCATCTTTTTCAATAAAAATCTACAAGATGAAAGAAAACGCAGAAAGTTTAATAACGACTTCTATAAATTTGGCCAATTTTTTCAATCCGCAAGCTTTCCTAAATGTTTTCAAGCAATATTCTTCGAGGTGAATATCTATTTTTAATTTTTAGATACGAAATAATTCATCAACGCTATAATTTTTAGGCTATCAAAAGAACCTTTGGATAGTTTGAAATTGGAATGCTCTTGGAAAAATTACATCGGAGATGCAAAAGTCACTCTAACTGTAGAAGGTTTGCTCATCGAAGGTGCTCATTTTAATGCATCGTCTTTGACTGAAAACAAAGCTAATTCACCAATGTTGAGTGCAGTTCCTCCTTTTAAAATTGCATGGACTTCGAAAGTTGGTTTAAAACTTGATTTAGGTAGCTTAAGTAAAGCAGAATTAAAGGAAGGTTTCGCATCTTTCAGGAGACATCAGAAAATCATCGAGAAGGATTTCTGAAAATTCCCGTTTATCATAATTCGCAGAGAGAAAGCTATGTTATGTTTTTAGAGGTTGATATATCACCGGAAGATTATGATAAATGGATTCAAACAAATATTGCAACATATTTACAAGAATAATAATAATTTAATAAAATTATGTCATCAACTTACTGGATTTGTCTTGTCATGAAGTCATAATACGATTATTGTGATTCATTAATTAGTAATCAGATAATCTTTGAAATCTAGTTCATCTTTCACTGTAGTAAAACCAGATATTTCTACACGCATGTTTTCATTTTCTTTTTTCACGTCTAGCTCTTTTTTCACAGTATCCAAAGTAGATATTTGTAGACGAAGGTTTTCGTTCTCTTTTTTCAGTTTCTCCAATTCATTTTGCGCAGAAGCAAAATCATGAATTCGAGCAAAAAGGTATTCGTTCTCCTTTTTCACTTCTTCTAGCTCTTCTTGCACAGTACTCAAACTAGATATTTGTAGACGAAGGTTTTCGTTCTCTTTTTGCAGTTCTTTGAAATTAAATCTCGACGATGTGATTTTATCAAGCCTGTCAAAGTATTGAAAAAAATTGATATGAAAACGTAATTCACAGGTGTACTCTACATAGTACTTACATTAATACTCATACCTTTCAGTCACTGGCCGATCCGATTCTGTATCCTCTAGACGATGTATTCCACCATCAACACCTGAACATCCTTCATCCTCCTCGACTCCACAAAATATTACATCATTAACAGCTGAACATCCTACGTCCTCTTCAGCACCAAAATGTGTCCGATCAACCGCTGAACATCTTGCATCTATTTCAGTGTGTTGTAAAAATGATCTAAAATGAAAACAATTTGTATCAAATACTAATTTTCCAGAAATTTGATTGATAAATGGATCAAATCAAACCTATCATTTTTTCTTCTTATCCTCTTCTCTGGTGATTTAAAATTGAACCTTTTATCCTTATTCCAGGGGAATATTGATGGTACTGCAGAATTGGTATCAAAGTGGCACCCACAAACCCTGCTGTTTTTATTAGGCATTCTATCTTTTCTCCTAATGGCAAAATTGAGTTATGAAAACAAGAAAACTACGTGCTTCAAATACTTCGTTTTAAAAATACTTCACCTTGTAGCTTTTATCCACGCCTTTAGCATTTTGGGGTCTTGTGGGAATCTTCTAAAGGTACACTTCTTATCCATATCACGATCTGATCGGTGATTACATCCGCAGACAAAACACACCACCATTCTAAGTAAACAAAACCAGAAATCTTGATTATTACTTTTGAAATCGAGTAAACAAGCACTTCAAACCTCTCTCAAAAAGACAGGTCTGAACGAATTTTTGTCGTGAATAGCTTAAAATAATGCTTAAAGTATGTAGTTTACCGAAATGAAGCTCTCGACCCTTCTTTCGGCGTCATTTTTGAAATATGAGCGGTTTTAGCTGCTCATGATCTCACACCAAAATACCTCATTTTCATGTCAACTTTTCTATAATAAATAAGGAAGATATGAATATGACACTTACTTAATTTGGTAGATCAAAGTTTCTTCTTTTCGTCAATGTTAAGGAACTCAATGTATATAATTGTTTGAAAATTTTAAAAGTTTTTCAAAACATTCAAAACAAAATCAAGCAGTTTTTTTGTAATCACTTTTCGAAAGAATTCCTTGGCTCACCAGTAAACAAAAAACAAAGTAAACAAAAACAACTTAATTTTTATCAGTTCAATTTTTTTATCAACAAGTCATTTAGTTTCAGTTTCAGTTTTTCAAATTTTTTAAATTCCGATCTTAGCACTCCTAGCGATCAGATTGTATACTTTGCAGGAAAATCGATATTCGATTCGATAAGCTTATCCTATCCAGTAGCACACGAATTACATCATAGCTTAACAAAGTCTGAAAGTCGATCGTTGTAGTTGATTTTTTGTGTAGTTTTATAATTTTTTTTTAATTAAAAGAAACGTAATCAAAAGTTTTAATCGGTGTAAAATGGACGTGAGGTAGCGAAGAAACCGGAAAAATGTCTCGTCTCGCTGATTACTTCGTTGTGGTCGGATTCGACCACGAGAAAGAAAGTAATGAACGCTGATATATAATCTTTATTATCGAAATCTACCTTGCATAACACTCTTTTTCAGCCTTTACGCTTGAATAATTACGTTTTACATAACATTTGAAAGCTTCCCCTTTGATCTTCACTCTGCGCCTATCTATTAAAGTTGAATTTGTAATTTGTGTGTTTGTATTTGTAATAGGAAGTGGCAAAAGTCAAGGCATCATAATACAAAGATTTCCGGAAACGGATTGGGACGACACTCCGTTTATCGATGGAATCGAATGGGTAACTATCGTAATATATGAATCGTAAGTTAATGAAACCCTTGAATTTATACTTTTCTTTATAGTTTTGCCAACCGCAAGGATGGATGTTGTCATCGGAACGACAAGAGCCTCGATTTTTCATATCTGTTTTGACAGATATCGACGCAAATCGACATTATTGCGCTTGTTTATGTTTCAACGAGACGGTCTCTATTACACCTAGCAAGCCCGTAGACGAAGTATGAACCATTTACAATGTATAGACAAATTGATGTAAAAATTGGGTAATAATTTTATCTTATCATATACAGGAAGAAGATACGGTAGAAAGTGATGGCTCTCCTCCTAGTCTTCCGTCTCGTAATATAACACATCACCACAGTATCATGTATGCCCCGAAATGCCTTGTTTTAGTATCCAGATTAGATTATATCGAAACGTTTCGGGTACGTTGGCATGTTTGGAATTTTACCAAAATTATTTATGTATACAATCGTCTAATTTAACGAGCAATTTGACCTTTATAATCTCGTAAACAATTGCAGAATTGCCTCGGTGTTATTTATACCGTATACATCGAGAATTTCCCTATATCATTGGAGACGTTAGTTGGAAACATATTGGGTTGTATTCAAGTTCCACCTCCTGGAGGACCTCAAGTTCGATTTAGTATAGGTGCTGGTGATAGACAAGCATTGCAACCACCTTCGTCTCTAACGTTGCCTGTGTCTCATAGCACCGTTCATTTATTATTCCAAGAATTAGGTGCGATATTGGATAGATAATTGATTTTTAAACATTGGTTTTTTAATAGAATTGGAATAATTGGCAACACTGAAAATTGGATTAAAAATATCGACTAATAATTTTTTTGATTGGGAATCTTTGGCAGCGGTTTTCGTTTAATGTGAATTGATCCAAAATCCGGAAATTGTTTAACATTAAAGTCTACGAATCAGTGCTGCCAATACTGTAAATATTGAAAAATAATTTCGATAATTTTTTTCCAGGTATTAGAAACGTTTTAGTATTATTTTGCGCGGTCATGACAGAACAGAAGATACTATTCCAATCACGCAGTTATAGCCGATTAACAGACGCTTGTCGTGCTCTCACTGCCCTTATGTATCCATTTAAATATAGCCATGTGTATATTCCTCTACTGCCGGCCGCCCTAGTTGAAATATTATCCACACCTACGCCTTTCGTGATGGGCGTACATTCCTCATTAAAGACTGATGTTTCGGAATTGGTAATTGATTTTCGGCTCCGGTCGTACTTTATTAAACGCAGTAATTCTTTTAATTATTGTAACATATTACAGCGACCCGGCTCGTTAATTTTAATTACAAGCATGTGGGTCGTTAGGCGCCGTATTTAACGCGTCGTTTACCGAGATTGTATACTGTTTTTATAGATGGATGTGATAGTAGCTGATTTAGATGGTGGAAATATCGTCGTACCTGATGGTCTTTCTTTATCCTTATTACCAGAGCCGTTACTCACAAATACTCAGGAATCGCTGAGTTTAGTCTTGCAACCGTTGTTGTGCTGCGCCGACCATGCGTTCCCTCCTTCGGTTACCAACCGGCCGTCACCTCCTGCTTTACTAGATAAAGAAATTCGAGCAATTTTTATGCGCACGTTTGCTCAACTTTTGCAAGGTTATAGGAGTTGTTTGACTATAATTCGAATACATCCTAAACCAGTTATCACGTTTCATAAGGTATCGAGTGGTTTAATACTGATTTTTTTTTTTGTATGTAGTGAGGTGTATAATTTTTGTTATCACTTTACAGGCCGCATTTTTGGGAGAAAGAACACTTACGGATTGCGATTTTACGACTAGAGTCTTAGATTGTATGTTTTTCACGTCGTTTGTCTCGGAAAGAGGTCCTCCATGGCGTCCCTGTGACTATTGGGATGAACTTTATAGTAATATGCAAGAACTACTTAAAACTGAAATGCAAGATGGTCGATTAATATTTCAGCATATTCAAGTAAATTACTTCTAAAGCATTTTGAATTGGTTTGCGAAGCGAAATATGTTATTTTATTTATTTTTCGAAGGATAATGCGCAAGTTTTGTACGCTAATGAAAATCCAAATCCTCAAGCGTACGTACAAAAAATTCTTAAACCGCCGGAAGGGGCGTATACGAGGATTCATCAACCTCCTTTTCCCAAAATCGATCAGCAACAAGTACAAAATGTCATTAACGATGGATTAGCCAAGAGTAACCTGAAAAGCATGTGAGTGTTGATTCAAATCTTCATTCGAATTGGTGTAACAATTAGCTGTTTATTTTTAGACAAAAAAATACAATCTTTTGCACTGATTACATTTTATAATCCAGGTTATCTTCACTGAAGCCAGTATTACCAAGAATTGTACCGATGGGACCACCCATCTCAAGTCTAAGCGATTCCAGTCTGGTTAGCAACTCTGCCAGGAGATTAGAGGTGAGAAATTTAAACAAAAAATTATATGTTTGAAAAAATTTCACCAGTTGAATTTTTCTATATTTTTTTCAGGTTTTAAGAAACTGTATAAATTGCATATTCGAAAATAAAATATCGGACGCTCGTAAAACGTTCCCGGCTGTTCTACGAGCATTAAAATCGCGAGCTGCTCGGCTCGCTCTGTGCACCGAATTGGCTCAACACGTCATCGGCAACAAAGCGATGCTGGAACATCAGCAGTTCGACTTGGTAGTTAGGTTGATGAACTGCGCCCTTCAAGTGAGTATTTAGAAGCTTGCCAGAATCTTGATTTGTGATCTATGATGGGGAAACGTGATCGTATTCTATGTTAATTTGTAGGATGGATCTTCGATGGACGAATATGGAATAGCAGCGGCGTTATTACCATTGGCTACGGCTTTCTGTCGTAAATTATGCACTGGCGTGATTCAATTCGCGTACACGTGTATCCAGGAACATCCAGTTTGGCAAAATCAACAATTCTGGGAAGCTGTTTTCTATCAAGACGTACAAAGGGAAATCAGATCTTTGTATTTAGAATCTAGCGCAGCCGCCAAGTGTTTCATGAACACTTCGACGACGTCTAGAGACGTAAGTTTGTTACGTTCGTGAGAATATCACTTTTCAGAAGTTACTAATTCGTGGGTTTTCGTTCAGGGGACCGAATTCTCGCTCAGAGATAAAAGCTGGTACGTTCGAGGTCAGGAACCTTCGGCTTTGGAGATCGCAGCCGAACAGATGAGGTTATGGCCAACGATAGACGCAGAAAAACAAAAGGAAGTAATCGCCAATGAAGAATCAACCTTATACAGTCAAGCTATCCATTACGCAAATCGTATGGTTTACCTTTTAGTACCTTTGGACATGGGTAGTCGATCCAGTAAAGTGGATAGGAACGCTGTCGATGACGAAGGAGCTTCAATCAGCATCACGAATCGGTAAAAAAGAATCTATATCAGAAAATATCCTATATTATCTCGACGTTTGATAACCTTTCGACTTGACTTAAGGTCTAGTATGGCTGAAAGTGACAGTATCGATGCCGAATCCGGGTTCGAAGATCAAGATCCATGTGAAACCGGAGCAACGGTTATCAGATTAGTGTCTAGATTTGTCGACAAAGTCTGCACCGAAGGTGGTGTCAGTTCGGAGCATATTCGGTCGTTGCATCAAATGATACCCGGTGTTGTTCATATGCACATCGAAACATTGGAAGCAGTTCATCGCGAATCCAAACGACTACCTCCGATTCAAAAAGTAAGCTTTTCTAATTCTGAAAGCAAAACTAAAATATTAATTTATATTTTTTTTATAGCCAAAGATTTTAACACCAGCTATGCTTCCCGGAGAGGAGCCATTATCGGAAGGACTACGAGTATATTTGTTACCGGACGGAAGAGAAGAAGGCTTGGGTGGAGCTATGGGTGGGCCTCCGTTGTTACCAGCCGAAGGAGCTATTTTCGTTACCAATTATCGTATTATTTTCAAAGGAACTCCGCTTGATCCATTCGGTATTTATTGTTTTAATATTTTGTTGGGGAAAAAATTCATCCGAAACTTGAATTAATGCTTTTTCTTTGATAGCTTGTGAGCAAGTTGTCGTCCGATCGTTTCCGATTATGTCGTTGACAAAAGAAAAAAGAATCGCTGTTCAATATTTGGCCCATTTAGATCAATGGCTTCAAGAAGGGTACCAGCTAAGATCGTGTACTTTCCAAGTGAGTAATTATCATTAAACATCTTACCAGGAAAAAAAAATTTAATCGATTCGATCTCTTTGTACAGTTAATTCGAGTAGCATTCGACGAAGAAGTACTTCCAGATAATATTGAAATGTTTAGAAAACTTATCCATAAAGCCAGACACCCGAATCATATTTTACTGCACTTTGCTTTCTGTGGCCAAGTCATCGTTACGCAAACACCGATACATAAAAGCAAAGAAAAAAGTGCTACGATAAAGTAAATTTCATGTCCTACTCTATTTTCTGAAAAAAGCATCAATTTTCAAGAATATTTCAAAAACGAGTGTATCTTTTCTAGGGGTATTGCAAAAAGAACCTTATGGAAGACAGCTCGTAAAGCTGGCTTTAAGCAAAAAACATCATCAAAGCGACAAAAATATGTTCTACCAAATAATCCCGAATATAAATACATGACATCCCCAGGCAGAATGAGTGTACCATTTACAGACGTCGATAATTTATCAGGTACTTGAGAATTAAATTGATTTTTCAACCACGAGACTAATTTCATCACGTATTCATTTTGAAATTTGTTCAGTGGACGAGTACGATATTGAGACACCTCCTGTGATGTTGACCACGGATGCGAAGACCCTGGAACGAATCCACGAACGGAGCTACGTTCGAGATTGGATTAGATTAAAATTGGTCACCGAACCCGGAGTTAGTTGTAATAAAAGTAAAGAAACATTCCGTCTGACCCAGTTAAACTGCGTTTATATGATGTGTAGAAGGTGCCTATTTGAAATAGTTGAAGGAGAAAATATAATTTATCGTTGTACGAATGAAACAATCGGTTTTTTCAGTTACCCGGCGTTATTCGTGATGCCTAATTCAGTACCTGACGAAAGTATTAAGAAGTTTTACCGATGTTACCGTCACGGACGTATTCCAGTAACAACCTGGCGTCATCCTCGTACCAAAGCTTTGCTTTTACGTGGTTCCGGATACTATTCGAAGAGTGTTATCGGTATGCTCAAGTCGCATCCATCGACTGCTGGTATGCATTCTGTAAAAATACTCCATTAAAGGAATTAATCTCCAGTAATGTTTTTTATTTACTTTTCTGCGCGCAGGAGTTTCAAATTCTGACACACATTCGTCTGCTGAGCAAGAAAGATACATTTCGGCAATCGTAACTGCAACTCCATTATGCTCGTTGCGTAATAGCTCCGTATGGGGATTATCTGACAGCAGTTTGAGTATCAATTCGTTATTATTGGCGGCCGAAGATAGTGTTTTATCACCGGAATCTATACGCAGAGCTAACATGTACGGTAAACCGCCCGCTAATACGATCAGTTACGCCGGGTAAGACAACAGAGACCAAAATTGACGCAAATAACTGCGTCGGTTTGTAATTTCACTCTGCTGTTTTTTTCAACAGAATGTTTGCCAGAACCAGTGGCGGTAAAGGTGGTAAAAATTTCGGACGATGGGGATCATTAAAAGATAAACGTGTCTCGACGCACAGTTCGCAGTTTCCCGTTCAGAATTCGTCCAATAATCAAAGATTATCAACCGATTCGGATTCGGTAGCTGAGAACGTGCAAACTTTCCAACGAGCAGCATTATACGTGTTGGGAGAGAAAGCTCAGATGAAAGTGAGCATTGGCGAAGGTCAAATTAATTCCACGAATGAAGAAAAAATTAGCCAAATGAATTTTTTTTTTCTCGCAGGGCATGAAAGTAGACCCAGCTCTGAAAACTGATTTCATTCCCGTCGAATATCCAGACATAAGGCATACAAAAGCTGCCTTCAAGAAGCTCATGAGAGCCTGCGTGCCCAGCACTCCGAATTCCGACCCTGAGTACTCGTTCCATAAATTGGTCGAGAATTCCGAATGGTTACAGCAAATACAGAATATAATGCAATTATCCGGAGCCGTTGTAGATTTATTAGACGTGCAAGGATCGTCTGTTATGTTGTGTTTGGAGGATGGCTGGGATGTCACGTGTCAAGTACGTGATTTTTTGCGTAGATTTGGTTACTTTTTTTCCTGTATTGATATCAGTGGCGATTCTGAAAACAAAACATTTAAAAAAGTCAGAAAATTGAAGCATTACAGAGTCACTTTTTCAAAGGGGTAGAGAGGTGTTTTATGGAAAGAATTGAAAATTCAATTTTTTGAAGAACTGTACCATTTTTTTTTTTAAATGGCGGGTTAAAATTCCTTTAAAATTCAGAGTAAATTTTTTTTCACATTTTAAAAATTGTTGAATTGTTAAAATTGCAAAATTATCAAAAATTACCAAATTTTCCAAAATCGTTGAACTTTTTAAGTTATCTCATTCACAAAAATTAGTGATTTTTCATAAATTGACAAATTTTCAACAATTATTAAATTGTCAAAATTGCATAATTTTCAAAAATTGAGAAATTTTCAATAATTGGGAAAATTTTTAAAAATTATTAAATTGTGTAAGTTGCGAAATTTTTAAAAATTACCAAATTTTTCAAAATCGTTGAATTTTCCAATGTTATCTAATTCACAAAAATTAATAATTTTTCAAAAATTGACAAATTTTCAATAATTGGGCAAATTTTTAAAAATTATTAAATAATTGTCTAAATTGCAAAATTTTCAAAAATTACCAATTTTCCAAAATCGTTGAATTTTATAAAGTTATCTAATTCACAAAAATTTATAAATTTTCAAAAATTAACAAATTTTCAAAAATTTTCAAAAATTATTAAATTGTCTAAATTGCAAAATTTTCAAAAATTACCAAGGTTCCAAAATCGTTAAATTTTCTAAAGTTATCCAATTCATAAACATTGTTGATTTTTTAAAAATTGACAATTTTTTAATAATTGACAAATTTTCAAAAAATGACAAATTTTTAAAAATTGACAAATTTTCAAAAATTATTAAATTGTTTAAATTGCAAAATTTTCAAAATTTACCAAATTTTCCAAAATCGTTGAATTTTTTAATGTTATTTAATTCACAAAAATTGATGATTCTTCAAAAATTGACAAATTTTCAATAATTGGGCAAATTTTCAAAAATTATTAAATTGTGTAAATTGCAAAATTTTCAAAAACTACCAAATTTTCCAAAATCATTTAATTTTCCAATGTTTAGTTATCTAATTCACAAAAATTAATGATTTTTCAAAAAATGACAAATTTTTAGAAATTGGCAAATTTTCAAAAATTATTAAATTGTCTAAATTGTAAAATTTTCAAAAATTACCAAATTTTCCAAAATCGTTGAATTTTCCAATGTTATCTAATTCAGAAAAATTAATGATTTTTCAAAAATTGACAAATTTTTGATAATTCACAAATTTTCAAAAATTATTAAATTATCTCAATTTCAAAATTTTCAAAAATTACCAAATTTTTCAAAATCGTTGAATTTTTTAAAGTTATCTAATTCACAAAAATTAGTGATTTTTCAAAAACTGACAAATTTTTAATGATCCAATAATTTGCCTAAATTATAAATTAATTTTTTTTTCAAATTTTCAGTAAAGCATAAACTGCAATTTTTTTTAAGAGTATTTTAAAAAAAATGATCCTTTGTCTACCCCTTCTAAACTATATCAAAAAAACATAAAACTGGAGCAATAAAACGAAAAAAGCACAAATTGAAAAACAAAAACTTTTTTCACTTTAATTTGATTTTTTAATTAAATCTATGTGATTATTTTTTTCTTCAATTTCTGATTTATTTTCAATTGTTTGAACATTTTTCAAGTTTTTCTAAAAAATTCTGTTCGTAAATTATAATTAACTAAAATTAATCACGTGCGAAAATTCAACTCATGGATCATGAAAGTAGAATTTTTGAAGCACTTTTACAAGGTTTAAGGTTTCAAATTTTTGTCTTTTATTACCACTTCATAAAAATCTCATTTCTTTGAAAATTTTGAGGGAAGTCAGACTTCCATGACTTCCCTACTAAAAACGCCACTGATTGATATGAAAATGGATTTATACAGATTTCATCGCTGGCTCAATTATGCTTGGATCCATTTTATCGCACTTTGGAAGGATTCCGAGTACTGGTAGAAAAAGAATGGTTGGCTTTTGGCCATCGTTTCAGTCACCGAAGCAATCTCGCCGCTTCCTCTCAGACTGGAGGCTTTGCACCGACGTTTTTACAGTTTTTGGACACCGTTCATCAGGTATCTCAATCGACTGACCAGAATTCACCCTCCTGCCCCCTGCTTGACTTTTTTACTAATCGTTATCTTGTAAATGAATCGCAGGTTCGCAATCAATTCCCATTAGCGTTCGAATTTAACGACTATTACCTGAGATTCTTAGCTTACCACTCGGTCTCTTGCCGATTCCGTACATTTTTATTGGATTGCGAACAAGAACGAGTCGAATGCGGCATAATGGACGCAGAAGATAAACGGGGATCGTTGACTTCGTATCATAAAAGCGTAGATACCGGATCTGACGACGAGAATATTTATCCTGGTGCGTTCTTCGCTCGAGAAAAGATTGTCGAGTTATTATTCCTGTACGAAAAAGCACCTAATCGAGAAAATTTTTTGTATACGCAGGTGGTAGAAAAGCTGGATCGCACGTTGGGCCTAATTTAGGCGTATCTGTATTCGATTATATCGAAAAATTACACGGAAGATCGCCAGTCTTCTTTAATTTCATGTACACTCCGGATTTCGAACATCCGGTAAGTACGAGTGTACTTTTCCTCTTCCAAATTGATCAATTAGACGATTAATTTATTCGTATAATGCAGGTTTTAAGACCGCAATCGATGTTACCAAATTTGGAACTGTGGCAATACTACACTTCCGAAGAATTAGCCCACGGAGCTCCTTACGATCCGGAAATTATCCAAATGGATAGTCAACACGAAGAAGAAATGTTGGCTGCCGATGGACTGCACACGTCTGAACGAAAGGTGGTCACGATGGGATACAACAAGGTCGAAAACTACATACCGGACGCTTTTACCTACCTTTTGGAGGATATCCATAAGCTGGAGCTAGAACTGGGACATCTTCCGCAGAAATGGAAAATGTTATGGGAACAGTTAGAATTACCTACGACCGATTCGTTAACGGTAAAATATCCTTGACTGAAGCCATTTCGTAAAGATAAGATTTACTAATCTGGTTTGTTTTTCTTCTTCACAGAGACAAGGATCTTTCAGCAGGCAAATGGTAAGGTCGCATGGTCGCCTGCTCCATAAAAGATCCACTTTGGAGATATTAATGCGTGGTAAAATAGTCGGTTCTGGGACTGCTCCGGAGCCTACCTCGGCTCAGCTGTTCTTCCAACCTCATCGGTTCGAAAAGTATAATTTCACAGCGTTAACGTATTGCGATTTATGTTCTAGTGTTTTATGGGGTCCTGTCAAGGTACGCTGGGTTCATTTTAATTGTAAATAAAGGAGTAATCGATGGTACGATTTGATTACGATGCGCTTGTTTGTTTTAGACCGGTATGCGTTGCAGCGATTGCGGTTATTGTTGTCACGATAAATGCGTCGATCGTGTGCAGAAGAGTTGCCCCAAATATAAACCTGTCTCGGATGGTAATTACAATACGCAGACTTTATCTCGTAGTGGAGATAATTCGTCGGTTAATTCGAGTAAGATTTCAATCAATTGAAAGATCTGCGAGTCGAGAAGTGACGAGTCTCAAACGATGTATAATTTTTTCAGGTATAAATACGACAAATCAACAATACTACGAACAGTTTTCATCAAACGTGGCCGAAAATCGTACCCACGAAGGGTATCTGTATAAACGAGGAGCCTTACTGAAGGGCTGGAAGCAGCGATGGTTTGTTTTGGATTCCATTAAACATCAGTTGAGATACTACGACGCGATGGAAGATTCCCATTGTAAAGGATACATTGGTAAGCATCGGTGAAGCTGAAATTTGATTTAAGGATGGGATCAGGAATGCCGAGAAAGTATATTCTTGAGGACAAGTCTTCAAAAAGATTTGGGGAGGGGCATTTTTTTAGAAATCACAATCCAACTCTGAAATTACACTCCAAAAATCATTCATTACATTGGAAATTTACAATTTCGGAAAATTATCAGATCATTAAAAATTGACAATTTTGGGAGATTTTTCAATTTTTAAAGTTTAATAATTTTTAGAAATGTGGTCACTTTTAAAAAGATAATGATTTTTTTAAATAAAGTTTCCACAAAAAGAAACAGCACCCAATAATTTTTGTTAATCAAAGAATTTTAGAAAATTCAAAAAAATTTGGGAATTTAGAGTTTTTAAAAAATTTACAATTTCGAAAATTTATTAAATTCATAAAAATTGAAAATTTTTAAAAAATTCTAATTTTGGAAAATTTTTCAATTTTTAAAATTTAATACGTTTTAGAAATGTGACAATTTTTGAAAACATGGTGATATATTGATTTTTGAAAGTTCTGATTTTTTTGAAAAATTAATAATTTTTGCGAATCAGTAAGATTTTATAAAATTCAACAATTTCGAAAAATTTGTCTTTTTTTGAAAATTTATAGTTTCGAAAATTTATTGAATCATTCAAAATTGAAAATTTAAAAAAGTTCTACCTTTGGAAATTTTTCCATTTTTTAAAATTTAATAATTTTTAGAAATGTGACAATTTTTGAAAACATGATGATCTATTGATTTTTGAAAATTCGGTTTTTTTGAAAAATTAATAATTTTTATGAATCAGATAATTTTATAAAATTCAGCAATTTCGGAAAATTTGACATTTTTTGAAAATTTATTGAATCCATAAAAATTGAAATTTAAAAAAAAATTATAATTTTCGAAAATTTTTCAATTTTTAAAATTCAATAATTTTTAGAACTGTGACAATTTTTGAAAAGATGAGGATCTATTGATTTTTAAAAATTCTCCTTTTTTTGAAAAATCAATAATTTTTGTGAATCGGAAAATTTTATAAAATTCAATATTTAGGGAATTTTGGCATTTTTGAGAATTTACAATTTCGAAAAATTATTAAATTATTAAAAATTGAAAATTTAAAAAAATCTAATTTTGGAA
>FIZV01054452.1:0-16026 GCA_900050545.1 Trionymus perrisii | reverse complement strand
AATGAAAACCAATAATTATTAATTAATTTTAAAAAATGAACGAGATTATGCATCATATGACGTCATTTATTTTAGGTTGTCCTTAAAATAAGGTCTTTTGCTTCCAAAGTTAACGCACCCCTGGAGTTACAATTCTAGCACCAATCTAAAGCTACATAATTGATAATAATTTAATAAAAATTTAAGCGTCCTGAGACTCCGACACTAGAAATTTGTCAAAATCGATGATTTAAACCGTCATCTCTACGCAACCACTGTACCTCATTACCTAATTACAATCATACACTGTATTTATTATTTAACTGTTTAAATAGATAATCAAAATTTAACGATATCAAAAAAATAAATTATAAAACAATAATATAAAACAAAAAAAAAATTTTAAAAAGAAAGAATCCCGTTTTCCTATTTGTAAACCTGTCTTCTACTAGCGTTCCTAGAAGCGCTACTCCCGAACTAAAAATGCTGTCACCTATTCAACAATGTAAACACAAACAATAGGGCAACAAAAAAACGCAGTAAAAACGTCGCAAAGGAAAACAACACAATTAAACCGTGCTTTTGCAGTTGCACACTGTAACTTACGTTTTTGCGATGCATTAAGTTAATTTTTATTGCTATTTTATTTAAAACAAGTGAATATTATCTTCAAAATGGATCTCAGTAAGTTCAGTAACTTTACTGATGCTTGGAACAATTCGGTGAACGATACCATAAACGAAGTTGTACACGATACTGCAAATGAAACTAAAAAGCCAGAAGAAAACGAAGTTGCAGAGGCAGACGTTAAACAAAGCATTACTCTTACTACAAATACGTTGAATATTCTTGCACAGATAAAACCAGGTAAAATTTTAAAACGAATAAAGATGTAATGTCTGCACGTTGTATGCATTCGATTCAATTGCACTTTTGCGACGAGTTGCATTTGAATTGTTACTTTATTCGACAGAAATGAATACAGCCTTTTCAATGGATACCACAGATACCAGTAACGTTATGTTTGATGATTCAGTGAACGATACTATAAATGATACGATAAACGACGTTATAAACGATATTACTAGTGAAACTAAAGAGCCCGGAGAAAATGAAGGTACAGACGTTAAACAAAGCGTTACTACGAAATCGTCGAGCATTTCTCAAAAAAAACAACCAGGTAAAGTTTTAAAACTAATAACGATCCAAAATCTACAGATTTAATTAAATTAAGCTTGGAAACTTACAGATCAACTATGCAACTGCCCTTTACATTGTGATAAGAAAATTAGCAAAGAGTGGAGAGAGAAACTTTACATACAATTCGGCGAACTTGGTGACCATTCTTGGCAGAATCAATTCATACAACGTCACATTAAAATTAAAAGTATCAACAAACGCTTATGGGAAGATGAAATAATTGATAAAAAAATACAACGAAGGGTAACCTGCAAATACTTGATTCCGTTGACAGGATCAGTTAAACAATCGTATTCGTGTAAGCTGTCATTTTTCTGAACCAACCGATTGATATATCGTTTGTATTTCAATTTCAATGTATTTTTTTCCTTTATAGATGCTAAAACATTGAACTTCGATTCAGCAAAACTCGCTCTGGAAACGAACATTCAAGAGAATTCCAAAAAAGTTAATTCTACTACCAATATTCCAATCGAAAATGGGACTAATACAACAGAAACGTCCCAAGAACCGCAAACACGTGATATCGAAATGAAAGAAAAACCTCAGTGCAATGGCAACATCAACAATGTGGCGTTGGACCTGACTGCAGCAAAAAATAAACCTTCGGATCATTGTTCCCCAGTGTATGTTAACGGAAATGTTGGCTGTATGGAATTGGACACAGTTACGGAGAACATAAGTCCCGCAAATGGTTCCGCGATAAACGAAAACTTCATCGCGAGCGATATGGAACTGGACGCAGCTACAGAGAACAAATGTCTTGAAAATGGTTTTGCGATAAAAGAAAACGGTGGTATGAAGCTGGACTCAATTATCGAGAATAAATTGGAAAATGGTTTTTCGACGAAAGAAAACATCAACGGCGTTAACAGCCCGGCAAGTTTTAACGATAACGAAAGCGTAAATACAGCTGATGAAAGCAACACTTCAGAACCGGATAGTACCCCTTGTTTGAGTGTAAAATACGTCGACGTGTGTCAAAAAGCTTTCATGAATATGTACGGTATTACCGAAAAACGTATACGATGGCAAAGAGAAAAATTGATACTAAGATCTCGCTACTTGGCCGAAAAACAGAAGAAAGAAATGGAAGAAACGGAGCGAACGCTCTCATTGGCTCGCAGCTTAGGAGCAGGATGTCAGCCGTTATTTGCATTTTTGCAGAAGTCTAAATACAAACAATTATCCGAACAGCTGCTTATCGCCATTGAAGATGATGTCATGTTGGTGAATAATTTTTTCCACAATCAACTATGGAAACCGGAAGACATCATGAATAAATCTATGCACCTATCTACTTCATTAGATTCTTGTGAGACTGATTGTGATTTAACATTAAACTAACGGGCTTTATGATATGACTGGAGTAAATTTCTCCGTCCACCTCTCATGTATTGATTCCTCGAAGAAATACACGAAAAATAGATACTTTCCTCATTTGTGAGCAATAATCTTTAAATTCCTTTTGTTTGTACTTTCTTTTTCATACATTTTTTTTTTTTTACTATTTTTGTACTATTTTGTACTTTTTTTTAATAAAAAGATTTCATATTCGATGTCTACAGAATTTTCATTTATAGGTAATAAAAAACAAAAATTACTATGAAAATGACAAATTGAAAAAATTATTGCTTATACTTCAAAATTCCAGGAAATTAACAAGATTTATACGTACTTAGCTACGTACATTACATACGTCAATTAGATACGCGTAAAAATTACACTTTCATTTTAAAGACACACTAACCGCTAAGTATTTATGCAATAACGCTGAAAGTCGATATTTTGCAGTGATAACAATATTTACCGAAACCAGTTCTATGAGTGGTTAATGGAAAGAACCAAAATTATGGGAGGGTTAATAAACAGCGGCAAAAATATGTATCGATTAAGCTGTTCTTCAAACTTCATATCATCGAAAAAAAAAACAATACATTTTTGCCTGCATAACAAAATATATAATTTTCACCACATATGAGATTATTTCAAAAACAACAAAATTACAATTAAAAAACTAATGAATGGCAACAATGGTCATTATTCCATCATGATTATTGATTGAATAAAATTTAAATTTAAAAAACAATATTTATTCTAGTGAAAATATTCTCGATTAATTCAAAATTCAAAATAAAGTAGCAAAAATGTCATTTTTTGCTATAATCATGTAATATGTTTTATTGATTTTTAATTTTTTCAAATATTATAACGATCTGAAAAAATATGCACGTACGTGACAGCAGTTGACCTTATTTTCTGTCTCGCAGCGTTACGGTTTCTAGCAAATAAAAGATAGAATTTACTCACCCTTTCTAGTTTTTGAAAGTACATTCGCAAAAAAGTGACAGGATTTTCGGGTTTGCTGACACATAGCTGGACGATACAATCTTTCAGCAATTGTTGAATATTATACTTATGAACGTATTCTTCGCATTCGCGAAAACTTTGTTCTTCGTCGAACGCTGAAGCCATTATAAGGTGAAAGAAGTTGACGTTTTGGAATACAGTATGTTATATTGCTTAAAAAGAGGTGATATTTGAAGTTATTCGAAATGTTACCAAAATTATTTCCGTAGTGAAGCACCAAATTCACGACAAAATTTTAAGCCGAAAAACGAAATGACGAATAATGTTATCATAAAAGTTTATTAATTCAACTATGCGTAAACTAATTACGAACTAAGCATCGAACTGTAATATTATAATAACTGGCTAATTAATAAAATAATTGATTTTTTTCTGATTCATCTTGTTATCAGTGATTGAATTAACCAACCTTTTTTACAAAACAACAACTGAATAATTTTTCAGTGTTGCGTAATTCAAATAAAATTAAAGTACTTTAGTTTGTCTTTACACATCAATGTAATTTTGATTTTGTATTGTATCACTTATTGGAATAATTAAGAAAAAAAATGAATGAATTTTTTATGAATTAAAAAAAAAAAAATTTAAATAAATAATATATTATAGAAAAAATTAAAATTTCTGTTCAATATTACAACGCTGCACTGCAACCTTTTTTTTTTAGAGAGATCTAATGCTAATCATGATCTAATTGGTCTCTTAAAATTTTTTCTAAAATCGGATTGGTGGTAACAGGAAAACATAGCTTTGAAAAAAGTCTGATAGGTTCGCTCATTTCCAAAATAATTTAATTTTTCCCTTCACCCCTCGATCAAACTAAAAAATCTGTTATTGTTATCTTGCATCAACTTCTTCATGGTTCTTGTCTTGTTTGGAAGTCGTTTTCATCTTTTTGGGTGCTTGTGAGATGAATTTTGTTTAAAGTATCGAGTGTTCGCGTTTATAACGTTACTCGGTAGATGCTGAATTATTGAATTATCTTTGAAATAGTCTTGCATTCATGGCCGGGTTTACGGAATCTTCTTTATCAAAGAAATTGGAAGATTTGAATCCTTCCCAACAGAGCATTGAAACGTTGTCACTATGGCTAATTCACCACCGAAAACATTACAGTACCATTGTCAAAACGTGGATGAGAGAATTAATCGGCGGTAAATAGTACAATTACTTGTAATAATATACTTTAACGTTTATACACAATGAATGATCTTGCAACGTCATATCGTCATGTCATTCACCAATTTTCACTCTTTTGACTTTTTACTCTTAACTACAGTTCTTTTTCCATGTGTAATTGTTGAAAGTATGCCGTTTGTACTGAATTATAATATTCATAGCTGTGCATTTGGATTCATTTCAGCTGAGGAAAGCCGACAATTGACGTTGATGTATCTAGCTAACGATGTTATCCAGAACAGCAAGAAGAAAGGACCTGAGTATGGAAAACAGTTCGGCACCGTTTTGAAAAAAGCTTTTGAAATAATGGGTGGCGATTCCAGCAGTGAAAAAACGCGAAAAAGTTTGACTCGTCTTTTAAATATTTGGGAAGACAGAGGAGTTTATCCGAAAGAACTGATAGATGAATTTAAAAGTGCACTAGGTAGTGTATTTTCTTTTCCATTTTTATTTGAATCTGCAATTTGTTTGCCTTCAGTCAATAAATTTATCTTCATTTTTGTGATTATTTCTCTTCTTTGTCCGGTATATTTTCTGCAAATTGTTCTCGTCTGTATTCACGATCAAAACATTACAATCATGTTAAAATAATGGAAGCTGTATTGTGTAGAAATTCTCATATATTATTACCATTGAAAGATCACAATGTTACTTTATAAAGTGTTATTTTGTAGGTTTTTTATTGGCGAGTGTTTTACTCTTCAAACTTATTGAAAATGTATAATTTTTTTGTCTAAGGTGGCGGTAAAAGGAAAAGCAAAAGTCGAGACATTTCACCACCGAAAAAGAAGGTCAAAGTTAAAGAAACAAAGCCGAAACCAGTCGCCGTTGAAAAAGAACCGCAGCAGCAGACGTATATCAAAGAAGATAAAGATGGTTCGAAAGAGTTGCATGTCACTTTGTCGCCTGCTACGGATGTAATCGATCCACCTGAGCCAGAAGAACTAATTAAAGCCTTAATGGTATTGTATTTCAATCTACTCGTCTCATTTCAATTCCCATTATTGGTAAATAGTGATCTTACTCACTTACTACTTGTGGTTGTAATTCAGGATCTAGAAAATTCTGCTTCGAGTGATGCAACAGTTCGAGAAAAAATTGCTAATTTACCACCGGAAGTGTCTGAAATAAATTTACTATCCAGATTGGAAGGTGAAGCAAAAATTCTCCATGTTTTCATGTTTCGTTTATTTAGAATACTACGTGCTATAACATGATTATTTATTTACGTTTATAGATAGAAGAATGGCCGAAACTTTATTAAGGCAAGTGAATGAAGCTATAACGTTATTGTCAGATTATAATTCAAGACTTGTAAACGAGATGAGCGAACGAAAAAAGGTTGCTAGTTTGTTAAGAGATTTCATACAGTCCCAAAGGGGTTTATTAATTCAAGCTGAAAATAGATTACAAGTAAGAGTATATAATTAGAAACTTAATTTCGAATTACTATTAAAACGTACTAGAACAACGGTTTGAATTTGTTTCAGGAATGTAAAGAAAAATTTAAGAAAATATATCAAGTACGAAATGAAGTTAAAAATAGACTTCAAAATTTACCCGATCTACAACAATTGCCCAACGTTACTGGTGGACTCGCCCCTTTACCATCGGTTGGAGATTTATTTAACGTATCATAAAATCCAGGTACACACGCACGTGCCGTTTTTCGTTGTCTGTTCTAGTATTAATGGCCGAATTAAGCAGAAGTAAACCTTCTAGAAAACTATTGTAAAATTCGCGGTGTAATATTGTTTTTTATTTCGCTTCTAATTTACCTTTATTTATGATTATCGTGTTTATTCTATTTTAGAATATTTTTTAAACTGCACATTTCCTCTCACTGTAGGCAGCATCAAGAACTTGTAAATTTTTTGTAGTAGTAAAACCGCAAACACCGTAACTGAATGAAAATTCTTCTACTTTAAAGGATAATTGCGCAGGTTTCGCTTGATTCGAGAACAGTTGCTAGCGTTAATTTCATTTTAGAAATGAATTTTTTTATACGCTTTTGCGTTTAGAAATTTTAAATTGTCAAAGTTTATTTCATGACCATGTATTATAGTATATTTAATTTAATAATAATTTATTATGAAATGATTGGTGTCGTTTATTTCATAATGATTAATGAGGAATGATTAGAGTTGGAAAATCATTAATTAATAAGGTGATGATAAGTACGAGTATAATTGAAAATGCAGGTAACGTTGAATAAGATAATCTCTGTTGCATACCGCGTGCCCGATGAATTCGTGTGCCCATAGTCGAAAAACATGAAAAAAAGTGGTACCCGGCTAAAAAAAATTGTTGAGACTATCGCAATAGCCGGAATTTTGGTTAAAATTTTGGCTTAAAATATGATAATTCTTTTTTTTTTATAAGGAGGGTGTAGCCATGTTGCAGCTCATTTTATTTTTAAAATTTTGGGTTTAGCTCAAGCATTCGAACTACTGCTACAGTTCCGGCCATAATCAACCCATAATTCGTATAATTGCTGAAAAAAATTGTAAAAACATTATCAAATGGCAATGTTTATTGGAAAGAAAACGCAGGCGAAGTACCGCACCACTCGTAAATAAAATTAATAGCATCAGTTAATGAAGCCGAAGTAGATACATTTTTAGCAGCCATCATTAGCTTGACCCATTCATCTTTAATGGCTAAATGCTTTCCTTTCTTGAACTCAACCATGCCACCTTTCATTATTCCTCCGTACACAGCGAGTACAGGCCAACCGGTGATAATACAAGCCGGATATACGACATCGGGACCTTTTTGAGGGCATTTTAAAGACGCTTCATAAAGCCCTCGATCATCCAGTGGTAAAGACTGAAATCATTTGTTTGATGAAAAAATCAAAAAAGATGCGAGTTTTTCGCGAGATAAACGTACTTGATCCAAGTTCCTGTTCATTGAAACGGTAAGAACCCATTCTTTTACTTCTTCATTTTGAATAGAATCTAAAAATGGTTTTTCTGGAATCGGTACCTCGATAGGAAAATCGGTCACTTCTAAATCCGAATGATCGACCAATTCGGCGTTATTTTCTTCGATGGCTTCGTATAAATCCAGATAATGATTTAAAAATACGAATGCTTCTGATTCGTGGCCAAGGGACTAAATTTTATAAAGTATCGTTATCAGACGGATTTTAGAGACCAAAAAACTGCATTGTACCTACCCTTGCAGTAACTCCTGCTTCGTAATAAGCTTTATCCGCGGGTATGATGTCGGTAAAACGAAGCAAAGCTATGGTGATTTTCAATATTATAGAAGTCAACGATGGAATATTTTTACACGCGCATCTTAAAGCGTAATAATGACAAATCAACAGTAACGTTTCGAATTCTTTACAAATTGAGTCACGATTGGAAGATAATGCTTCGGTCTGAAAAAAATTGGATATACCCGTCTCATTTCAAGTAGGTGTCTATTTATAGGGCTTACCAAATTGAATAACACAGTTCGTAATCGAGCCCAATGAATGTAGGACTCAGCTGTGTCTAAATTACGATTGCTGAAAGTGTTCATAACGATACGTCTGTATAAGTTGTAATTCTGAGGGTATGCGGGTGTTCCATATTTATAATATAATTCGGCCGCCTCCAAGCCCTTATTTTCCTATTACAACAACAACAAGAGAATAAATTGAAAAAAAAATCAGATTGTAAATTTTGTAGAAAAAATTGAGCGAATACTTTGATCAAGTTGGCTGCGTATAATCCGATATATTTATGTAAAACTTGATCGCCGTGTGGTTTGGCCATTTCCAAGCACCTCTGATATTGTCCTTGGGAGCATAGTAAGTCCAAAGCTTCGATAATATCTACATCAGCTAATTGCTCACTGCGACCTTCCTTTTTCGAGGATTCTTTGTATCGGGTCGTGATATATGACTCGAAACTACGACAACAGTATTTTGAATACATGAGCGAAATCGAAAAAAATATTAACTTGAAATAGCACCCCTTACCTAGGATCTAACCCCGCAGCCACTTTTCTAGCTTTTACCCAATCATCAGCGCTGATAAAACTATCGATAGATTCTTTGACCAAGTCTGCGGCTAAATAAACTTGAGCTGCAATATTGTGTTGGTTCAATTCGGATAATTTTGGACCTACGAGGATTTAATAATATTAGTAGGTATGGACACCTATCTAAGCACGATCAACGACCTAAATTCGTGAAATTTCATTACCTATTATTTTGGCAAAATGAACCGACTCTGGTCCTTCGAGGTATTTAACGATTAATCTGGCAGATTCCATGAGTGCTTTATTAAATATTTCTGGATCCTTACTCTTGAAATTTAATATCTAAAAGTACAAAAATTGTTTTCAATTATTTTGAGCACAAACGTAATAGGAAATATATTTCAAAACACCCTACTTTGACGTAACAGTCGACAGCAGTTTGAAATTCTCCGTTTTGTTCCCATTGTCGAGCCTGAACCATAAGACTATTTATGTCACGAGAAATTTTCGAACCGACTTCCTTTTGGTATTCAGATTGTAAAGTGTTTAAATGTCCTGGTAGATATTCACGACATATTCGAAGTGCTTCTACCCATAGTCCATTTTCCTGTCCAAATTCGAATACAATAGAAAATATTTTTTTAGTTTTGCACGATTAAGTTAGACATGGGGCTGGCAACTAGGAATTTTCTAGGGCGCAGCTCGATTTTTTCTCAAAAGGGGCTGTGGGTTGAAAGTTTTCAGAGTTCGATTTGAAAATTTTTTTTTTTTTTTTTTTTTTACTCCAAAAAAATTAAAAAATTTTTTTACCTAGAGAAAATTGAAAAAATGTTTCTCAAAAAATTAATTTTTTTACTCCAGATAAATAATTTTGTTTACATGTAAGTTTGAAAAATATTTTTTCTTCAAAATATTGAAATGTTCTCTCTACAAAAAAATTGAAAGATTTTATTCCCCTAAAATTCAAGTATAGTATAATTTACAGAAAAAAATCCCCAAGAAATAAAAAAGAAATGAAAAAATATTTTGATCTATTTTTCAACCCCAAAAAAGTTTAGAAATTTTTTACATAGACATTACAAAAAACTGAGATTTTTCAAAAAATGATAATATTAAAAATATTTTTATGGCAAAAAATTAAGAGAATTTCTCTCCAAAAAAACTGGGTGATTTTTTTATCTCGAAAAAATTGAGAAATTTTTTTCTTCAAAATTATTTAAGAAATACCTACTGTTTTTTGCTCTGAAAAATTAGGAGAACTTTTTTCCAAGAAAATCATGTAATTTTTTTTATTGCAGAAAAATTTTAAAAAAATTACCCCAAAAAAATCGATTTTTTATTTCAACATAAAATATTTTCTTTTTAGAAAATTGAGAACTTTTTTCAGAATAGGAGAGAGATATTTTCCTTATTTTTTTTATTTTTTTTTTTTGCTACAAAAAAGTTAAGAATTTTTTTTACACTGATTACAAAAATTCAAGGTATTTTTTATTCAAAAATATTCAAAACTTTTTTCGTCAAAAAAATTTTACTTACTCCAAAAAGTTGATAAATTTTTTCCTCCAAAAATGATTTAGAAATATTTTTGCTCCAGAAAATTACGAGAAATTTTTTCACAGAAATAAAAGATTATTTTCTCCGAAACAAAAAGATTTTTGCATCTGAGATTTCTAGAGTGTAGTTCATTTGACTTTTGAAATTTTGGTAGTGGCTCTAGCATCAAACTACGTTTGCCGGTCATGAAACCAACCTTATATAAGGATATTATCATTTCTGGTTTATGAGCTCGCAGCAATAGCGACTCAAATCGAGAATAATTTTTCGCTTGAAACTCTTCTTTTGCTTGTTCGATGAGTACATCGATCATAGCGCTATCGTCATGAGCTTCGGCAACTCTTTCAGCATTTTCCCAATCTTTATTATGAATATACCTAAAAAAAACGTTATTACGTTTTATCGCCTTTAAAAACATTATTGATCGACCAAAAAAACAACGTTACATTAAAACGGCCTCTTTTGGTTTACTAGATTTAATAAACTCTTCTTCTGCTTCTTTGAATTTGCCTTCGTCTTCTAAAAACATAGCGTACTTGTAATGAATTTCTGATAATTTTTGTTTGGCGCTGGTACGTGCTAAATTGAAGGCAAAATCAAACTGAAAAAAATTTGCACCAGTTAAATAAACGCTTAAGTCATCCTTCCTCGACTCCTTTTAAGATTAAATTATTTACTTGATAACTATCGCAAGCATGATCGATACATGCATCCAATAGATTTAATTTAATTAATAACTTGACTGCTGATTCCCCTCCCAGTGACTTTGCCCATAAGAATGCAACTTGCTCACCAGCTTGATCGCCTCCAGCGTACTTAGCAACCTTCGCAAAAGTTTAGTTAACTAGTTTTCATTGAAAAGAAAACGAAACGAAAAGAAAATGCCTACTCTGTACGCTTCTTCCCACATGTCTATCGATCTGTACATTTTTACAGCCAATTTCCATTCTCCTCCTTGGATAAAATGTTGCTCAGCTGCTTTGTAATTACCTTCTTGTTCGCATTGTTGTGCTAGATGAAGATGAGTGGTACCTACTAAATCGCTATGATGCTCTTTGACCAGTCTTATCATCTAAATGAGTGAAAAAATTTTCAATTACTTTATTTAGATAGATAATCTATCAACGTACGGTATAATATTGTAGAAAAACCTACCTGGTCGTATTGTCGATTAGTTTTACACATGCTGATAGCAAGATCGGGTTGTTTAATGGTAATGTAGAGTTTTTCAGCTTCCAAAAATTTACTCATTTGTTCCAAAGATTTACCTCTGTCGATTAGTAAGTTTATTCCTTCTTCGTTGATTTCGTATTTGTTACATAAAACGAACGCTTTCTCCCATTCTCCTGGAAAAAAGTACCAACATTGGTGAAAGTTCGTAAAACTCGTTGGGGATTTCGAAAAATTACGTACCAGCTTCTGTATACATTTCTATAGCATCTTTATACATTTCCACTCCAACAAATAACTGCTCCGCTGTTTTAAAATCTTTTATATTAGCAAAGTGTTTAGCCAACTGGATGTAGTGCTTAGCTACAGATTTTTTGTCGTCGATAACCTTTGAAAATATAACAAAATGAAACAGAAAATAATGCATAAAGAAATGAAAAAGTCGTAGTCGCATACTTGAATTATTTGAACAGCTTTTTTCCACTGTCTGGCACCTACAGCAGCATCCAAAGCTTTTACTGTTTTACCTGCTTCGATGTAATGGTTAATGGCCGCATCTAGTTGTTTATGGGAAACCAAATAATCGCCCCATTCTTCTTCTAGTGATACAACCTCTGAAAAAGCAAAGATTCTAAGATAATTTGAACTCGGAAGATTTAAAAAATATGTAGATCGCAAGTAATGCACGAACCTTTTGGTGAAACGAACTTGGCCAATTCCACGGCTTTTATGTAAATGTGACCTTTTCTGTAACATTCTAAAGCTTTGGAGGGCTTTTGAACCAATTCGTAAAGTTCGCCGGCTAATTGGTATTGTTCGGATTTCATTAACAAAGATATGACTTTCATAATAACGTCATCTTTATCTAATAATTCGGTATTTCTTTGAACTAATCTGAATACAAAGTTGATTTTTTTTATTCAAAAAATGACAAAGTAAACGCGAAGAAATCTCATTTTATTACATACTTGGCGGCATGAGCGGATAACCCTGCTTTTAAATATAAATTCAACGCGGCTGTAAAATCTCCATCTTGTTCGTGAATCAAAGCAGCTTTTTCTTCTTGTTGAGTAGATAATAACCATTTCATACGTTCTGCTTTTAATGCTGTTACGTTTTGGTAACTTTTGGATTCGGCTAAGGCGACAGCTATTTAAAAAAATTCGTTAAAAGCTACAGAGTTATATCATTCTGTAATTTTATTCGTTACCTTCATCCCATTTATGAAAAGATTTATACATTTCTAACGCATTATTGAGTTCATTTTGTTCCAAATATATTCCTTCAGCTTTTTTCAATTGCTTATTGAGAATGGCCATCCTGGCCCATACTTCTGGACAATCGAAACCATCGCCACCTTGAAAAATACAGGTAAATATTAAAAGGAGAAATTCAAGTAGATATTTTAAAAATTATTCCAAATCTAGGTACCATTCTCTTTAGCGTAATCTTCGGCGATTTGTAAAGTTACTCTGAGAAAATGAGCTCTTGAAATATCTCCTAATGCTGCATAACATCTTTCTGCTACTTTTAAGTTATGCAACTGTAAAGCTATTTCAGCTAAATTTTGCCACATTCCTTCAGCTTCCGGGCAATCAGCAACCTCTTGAAGGTTTTCTAAAAATAAAACCGCTCTTCCAAAATCGCTGTCATGCACTGCGGTGCCAAACTCTACTAAACCTTCATCTAGCTCGTATCCATATTGGTGAGTTCCTTCTTGTGTGAGTATCTAGATTACAATTTTCAATTTTTATTAGAACAGGAAATAGGGAAAAAATATTTTATTCGTGTAACTTACTTCGGTTTTTCCATCAGCTCTAACTATATCCATTATTTCTCCTTTGATAGGGAAAATACTTAATCTATCTGGTGTATCTATGTTGTACCAGACACAAGCATTACTACGCGACTGTGCAACTACGACGTCACTTCCAGGTACCCACTAAAAAAAAAAAATGTATAAGAAAATGCGAAATTACATTAATTCGAATTGATGGAAAAATTGTACAGAAATATTCGGAGATTACGAACTTGTACAAAAGTGCAATAGTTAAGAATTGAGTGACTTTCGGTTGAACGATTGTCGAGAAGTGTTAGCCTCATTTTTTTGTCACGAAATAATAATTTGTGTCCGGTTTCGTTCAATTCAAGCCAATCAATTTTGCAATCATGAGAAATTTGCATAATGGGAACACTGAATACCAAATCCACTGTTAAAAATTAATGAATATATTTTTACTTCGAGTAAAGCTATTTTATGATTTAAAACTCACCAACACAAATAGTTTTCAAATCCAACAGATAAGCTAATTTCTTATTATCTTCGGCGGAGTTTGGTTGTTTACGTTCGTTCAAACGAACACTAATTAAATGAGGGTTCATGAATTCAGTTCTGAAAATAAAGTATAAAAAAGTAGAATCACGATCGGAAGAAATTATTGACATTTATTTTCTAAGTAACCAAGTACTCACCTGACATTAGCTAAAATTTCATTATTACCGTACTCGACTAATGTCAGCTCACCGGCGTTGAAAATCAAACAAACGTTCTGATTATTAAAATAAAATCTTTCAGTGTGACTGGAATGAGGCCATGGTATTTCGCTCAATGATTTATTTAAAATGTCTCCTAATAATAGAGTGTCTGGTGTTCGAGCGACAACATATCGATCACCTCCCATTATTCGAACGTCGTTTATTTCCAAGCCGAGGTCAGATTTCAGAGTTAAGCTGCCTTCATTAAGATCTGTCGATTTAACTAAAACTTGACTCGGTCCAACGTACGTCATTTCAAATTTATTTTTCCACACGGTTTTTCTGGAATTAAAACAAAAAATTAGAAGGTATAGAATTAAATATCAAATAATGTTAAAAGAAATTCAAAGACCAACTTGAGAATCGACTCGAATAAGATTAGAGCGCCGCAGAGTGACCCGCAAACGACACGAGAACCATCTCTTCGCCAACTTAGACTAGTCACAGAATACAAATTTTTAACTTCTTTTACCACACCTTCTTCCCAAGTTTGCCGAGCTGTACTCCAAATAAACAATCTCAATCTGAAAATAATTCGAAAACGTATAGAATTTCTTACCTTATATCAATAAGTACAAAGTAAAAGTACATATACTTTTGGACAATTAGAAGTACCTACCTATTAAAGCTACCAACAACAACAGCTTGACCACTGGGACTTGAGCAAGCTACACTGAATTCTTTTTCATCGAAGGAAGAATCCGAGTAATCAAAATGTTTATGAAGTCGGCCATCTTTACCAAAAACTGATATAATTTGATCCGAACCACCGGCGAAGATGTAATTAGTTGGCCAAGCTAAAGCATAAGGTGGTACATTATGAGTAGACACACGTCCCTAAAACACACGAGCGATATTTCTTATAAAAGTTGATATTACATAGATAGATTATCAATCATAAATATGAAGTACCTGTTGCTCAATGGTAGAATCGTCGGTTACGAAGTATCGTATGATGCTTCCATCCGCATGTCCAGATAGAAACCCCGTACCACGATTACTGAGAATAAAAGTTTTCATTGAAACTACATATTAAAATTTAAAATAATAAAATACAGGTGTATTAAGCAGCGTATATATCACTTGGTCGCAAGAGAAACAACATAAGATCCTGTAGAATATAAAGTCTGGGATTTATTTGATTTTAAATGAGCTGCTCTAATTTTTCCATCTGCCAGTCCGTGTATAATAGGACCTTCCGTAAGCCAAATTAAACAAGTTACTGATGTTTGTTGTGGAAATTTATTGCAGATGACTTTTTTATCGCCCCTAATCAAAAATTCAATTTCAATTGCAATATCAAAATCAAATCATTCATATTAGAATATAAAATATTTTCATACCATGATTCACCCAGTTTGTACACAAAAATAATATTATCAGTTTGACCGACAGCAATTTTAACAGAATCCGGTGAAAAAGCAAGTCCTTTCACAGAGTAACTTTTTCTGGAGTTCTGAAAGAAATAGTGAAAACATGAAAATAATTTTTATAAAAACATACTTCCTTATGATTTTAAGTACATATCAAACTAAATGATTAACCTTTGAATCTGCAGCTTTGGTGGGAAACTTGTCCTTTTTCTCACCATTTTCATTGAATAAATACACAACTCTTTCATTATTACAAACCGCTAATTTTAAATTGTTTGGAGACCAAGCAACTGCCAAAATTTTTGAAGCATCCTCCTGTAAAAGTATTACAATTTCGTAATTATTTCAAGTAATCGTTTGGAAAATTTTAACTTACTTTGGCTTCTATTACTGTAGATAAATACTTCAGTTGCATTTCTAATCGAACTTAGCACGATTTCACATTTCATGATGGGAAAAAACATGTTATTCCAAAACAGCGCACTGGTCTCCATGGTAACGAAGACGAATAATTATGTTACGATAGTTTCGGTTTTGGAATATCATTGATATGGAACTAATGAACTAAAAGGCATGCCATGGCCATACGCCCATACCGGGGGAATGCGACTTTTCGCCCACGGGCAATTGACCCATGCGACATTTCACCCATGAACAAAAAAGGACAATTCACCCATGCGACCTTTCACCCATG
>FIZV01054426.1:0-11211 GCA_900050545.1 Trionymus perrisii | reverse complement strand
TTTGAAAAAACCGAAAAAATCAATCACTTTTGAACACGTTTTTTCAAATATTTTGGCCCGTACAGCTCCCCCTGTTCACCTAGCGAGGTGATCAAGCACATGAAAAAATTCTAGACAAAATTTGCTATCCATCGCCGCAGAGTGCAACTTTCTTGCTATCACGATAATCGAGTGACGCAAGCTCCAAAATTTCGAACAAGTCGGTAACTTTGCTTCTGCTGCCCGGAGGCCGGAGGCCAGGCAAACCACCATACATCAACTCAAACTGTGTTGCAGAGTTGCTGATTGAAAGGCCTTACTTCTTACCCCGGAACACTCTGTATGTGCCTAGCTTTTTTTTCTTCATACAGCATACGTATAGTATACGTATACCTACCTAGTGAGTTGAGTACCTACTACCTAGACCTAACACATTTCGTGTGAATTGCAGCAACAACCGCAAGTTGAAACTTTAACCAAAGAAACCGTGCAGACATTTCGTTCTGGTAACAGAACAGAAAGGAAAGTTACCACGTCCCAAAAAAAAGATATTTCTAAAGAATTCGGTAAGCAGGGATACCTACCTTACCTACTAGATGAATATATTTGTAGGTATGGTAGTAATCTAAGTAAGCCAGGTATAGGTAGGACGCGACACGTATTACGTGTAGGTACCTAAACAAGACCTACCTATACATTAACCCAAGTACCTACTTACTCTAAACCTAACTACCTAACCACCTAACAACCTATCTATCTACCTACTTTGCTTATGTATTGCGGCTTGGTGACACGATGGCAACTACCATACTCGTACGATACCTAGGCGGTTCTCAAGAATTCGTAACGTTATCAAGATCTGCGAGTTCTTCTCCAGAACTGATGTGTTCCTTGAAGCAGGTACGCTTATGCTACATACCTACCTATGGGATGGGAGTATGTGTTACATGTTATGTTAGCAGAATACGTATGCGCCTAGCTGCTTAACTATTAATACGAGTATGAATTTACCACCAATACTTACTAGCTGCCTAGTACCTACGTATCTATCCATCTACCGCGTGATATTAGGTAGAGACTACAGACTTACTCGTTTTTGTACTATGTGTTATAGAGAAGTGGCGGCAGCAGCATCAACGGCAGTGGCAGAAAAACGCCGAATGCATTTTACAGCCTCGGTGGAACCAAAAGTCCGAAAAGGTGCGATGTAGAAACGAGTACGTTCGTCCAACAGTGTCTGCTAGCGCACAACGAATATCGTTCCAAACATAATGCGCCCCCTTTAACACTCAACAAAAAGGTTAGTAGGTACCTACCTACCGTAACGCTAATGCTAATTGCTAACGCTAACGCTAACGTGACGCGACGCGACGCGACGCGGCCATAATGCTTTGGCGATGCAGTGCAGTGCAGTGCAGTGCAGTGCAGGCGCACATTCTGGCACCGGCAAATGGCTTATTCTCGTACCACACGTACTTTTGGCTTCGTAATTATGTTCGCGTACTACCACTGACCGATGCGCTTTTACATTTTTGTCGCAGTTGTGCAAATACAGCGAAGAGTGGGCCAAACATTTGGTAGTACGAGGCGGTTTGGAGCATCGACAGAGTTGTCCTTACGGCGAAAATTTATTTTGTTGCTGGTCTTCGATACCCAACTACACGGTGGATGGCCGAGAAGCGGTCGACAGTTGGTATCAAGAAAAACAATATCATCCGTTCGGTAAAGAACCGTCCACGTTGAAATCAGGTACCTAGACCTACCCCCATTACCCAGTGCCTCTGCCTCTGCCTCTGCCTATACAGTACGAGTACCTATATGTGTACCTGTACTCCTACCATCGCTGTTTGTGTTTGCTGCACTGCAGGTCATTTCACTCAAGTCGTTTGGATGAGCAGCCGCGAACTAGGTATCGGTATCGCCAGGAGTCGAAATGGACAAATTTTCGTCGTCGCTAATTACGACCCTCCCGGCAACTTTCTCGGCCAATTTAAAGAAAACGTTCCTCCCACCGGGTAAGTGCGACTAATCTTTTGGCGAGAAACGCTTCTTGTCCCGTTAAAGTAGATATATAGGTACCTACCTATGTATTACGCTTTCGCCAATGATGATGATTTTCAAGCTTTTGGTACGAAGGTGCTTGGTTTGGATAATGCTTGTCGCTTCGAGTAAGTAGCTACGAGTATAGGTAGGTGTACTTATCTATTCGGCTTGGTTTTTATTTTTACAGCGGTTTTCTAACTGCGAATGGCGAATCATCCTTGTCCAGTTTAACATGGTGCCTAGCCGCTTCCGACTACACCATCGAACGTTTTCACGACGATATGCTCAAATGTCACAACGAATATAGAAAAAAGCACAAAGTACCGGCCCTAACTTTAAACGCGGAGGTAAACCACGTTCGGCGTATACGATACCAAATCTATCTTCTGTCTGTATGTAGCGTAGGAGGTACCTACAACCTACTTACCTACATTATTCTTTGTACTTTGACTTGATACGACAGTTGTGCAAAAAAGCGCAAGACTGGGCCAAAGTTCTAGCTCGAGATGACAAATTAATGCATCGTCCAGATTGCTCGTTGGGTGAAAATTTATTCAGCGTGTGGTCGTCGAATCTCATCACAGGCCGCGATGCCTGCGCTCGCTGGTACCAAGAGGGCAAAGACTATAACTACTCGCAAGAACCGAAAATATTAAAATGCGGTGAGTTATTACGTAGCTGTATCTCTGGCATGGCATAGGCATAGGCCTATATCTATTTACGTAATTAATTACGTAGTCTCGTAATATATCTACGTAGCCTTAGAATCGGTACGGTAGATAGCTACGAGTACCTAGTACCTACCTACATACGTATAACTACGAGTAATAGCACGCGCTGATTGAAACGAATTATTTCGACAGCGCATTTCACCCAAATGGTGTGGAAAGGCACTAAAGAAGCGGGCTTCGGAATGGCCAAGGGTCGTTCGGGAAGAGTCGTTATGGTAGCCAACTATCAGCCAGCCGGCAATGTCATCGGTCAATTCGGCGACAACGTTTTACCTCCATAGAACCAGGCTATCGTATCAATTCCTATTTACACTGCGGTACGGTACCAAGCGAAAACTGGTCGTCGGTAAATGGATATATCGCCCAAGATGCGCATAACAGTGAGATACCCGTATCTACGTGTGTACTGTGTAGGTCTAGGTACCAGCAACTTTTATACGTCCATCACGTCTCTTCCCCAGTCATTCGTAAGTCTGCGGACGCTTATCAATTTTTGCAAGACTGATCGGCTTTAAATCGATTCGAGCCTCTAATTATAAGTTGTTTTTTTCTTTTTTTAGTTCCCCCCCTTTTTTTTTTCAAGATTACCCAAATATATCGTATTAGGTATAAGGTACCTACATTATAGGTGGTGTACTGCGTTCGTAGTTTTGTACGGTATTTCGTTCGGATGCGGCTCCTGCAACGCACCTGCGTTTACAAATACCTACGTAAAAGCAAAAGTAAGGAACGTAGTATTGCGAACGAATCAGATAGCTACGTAATATCAAATGTATTGCAGATAGGTATACACGTATTAGAAAGGTGCGTAAGTAACCGAGAAATTAGCCTACACATTGCAGACTCCTTCGCAATTTTCTAAGTAGGTAATCAATATACAGGGGGTTCATTTATATCGGGTCGCCCTTAACACATTTTTGTACGGAGAATTTAGATTGCCAACATTGGATACATAAGTCACTTAAGTATCTAAATTCTCCGTACAAAAATGTGTTAAGGGGTACCCGATATAAATGAACACCCTGTACTCACCTACCCATCTACCCACTAACCAAACCACCCACTCGACTACGGTTTGGCGTAGAAGACGAGCTGACACGCGTACCGTTACGCTATGCGCTAGTCCGCTATAGTCTGTATCGTCGTCGTTGTTTTTGTTGTTGTTGTTATTGTTTGCTGGATGGAAAAACCGGAAGAACACGAAGATTTACCTAATCAACCTACCTACCTACCAACCAACCAACCAACCAACCAACCAATTGGTCGATGCGGTCGCAGAAGTGCAAGAGAAATAGGCCGCGTCAACGACCAGCGCCACGTACAAAAAAAAGTCTACGAGTAAATTGGAACCGCTATATTTATGCCTATCGCTACCGTACGGTATAGCCTATGGAATATGGCATGGACCACGGCGCGGCGCGGCGCAGCTGGCGGCTGCTCTGGATAGCGAATTAGCGACCTATAGTTGCAGTATGTTGTATGTCGCATTATACATTACGCATTACGCGATACTGCGATCGGTGTCTGCAGATTCTACAAGTACCTAGCTTTCTAGTGCATGCATTTATGTACGTAGACGTACGTACGTATCTCCGTTACGTACCTAGACCTACCAGGTAATGCCGAATGCGTTGCGTTGCGTTGCGTTACTTTGCACGCCTCGGTAGTGGCCAGTGCTGCTGGTGTTGGGTACTCGTTGCATTCATCCTTACCTAGACCTAGACCTAGACCTAGACCTAGACCGAGACCGAGACTTGGACCTAGAAGCTAGATCTATACCTAGACTGTTGGTAGGGCGATCGCTGTCTGCAACTCTGCGTCTATTTTTGTGCGCGTTCGCTTACAACTGCTGCAGATTGACTTAAGCAGCATGCACTACAAATCGTCGTCGTCAGTTAGCCAGCCAGCCAAACAACGTACCAACCATCTGACGTTTATACGGTTTCGGTGTGTTCGTTTCGTATGCGCGTGATTTTTGTACGGTTTCATTTTTGATTTTGATTAACGTTCAATTAGCGAAATAATGCCTCGCATCGCCTCGCCTCGGTCAGGCTAAATTGTCTTGCGCTGATGCGCTTAGAAACACAAGGGTACCTCTACCTACCACATACAAATACTAGGTAGTAGGTACTACCACTACTTCCACTTCCGTATTTAATAATCGAAATGTTATACGCGTAAGTACGTAGGTACACCTAAGTAGTACGTACCTACGCGTATATTACTTTACTTTTCGAGTACCTACCTACAGGTATAAATTTAAAAAAAGTACAAATGAAATTTGGAAAAAAATGAGAAAAAAATTACGACGCGGTGACACGTTGCGTTGGTACCGACGTACTTTAAGGAAAATTTATTTCTTAGGTAGGTAGGTAGGTAGGTAGGTAGGGATATTTACAGGTACCTACGTAAGGTACAGCCGGTATTTGTACTTGTACCTAATACGTACTTGCGATGTGCGAGTACAACGTCATCTAAGTACATAGGTACGCGTATGAGTGTAATACTGTACGTGGTTATCTGCGAACTAATTCAAGGTCGCCATCGTTAGCGTAAGTCATTGATATTGATAGTTTTCATTTCGTTTCGTTTCGTGTCGTTTCGTTTCGCTTTTATTAATAACGTTTTACCGCCGATATCACCTTGCAAAGGGGACTTTGAGGAGGATACGTTTAATTAACGCCGCGCGCGTCCGATTTATCTTCAAATTACACGATGCGAGCCGGCTAATCAAGTACATAGGTAGGTTACGCGGTAATACATATTATGTTGTTGCTGCTCCGTTCTCCTCTGCCCTACCCTACCCTACCCTACCCTACCCTGCTCAGTCATGTCCTGCGCTGCGCTGCGCTGCGCTGCCATATGCCATGCTCGCATCTTACTCTTACCGTTACCGGCTACCGCAACTAACGATAAGTGCTAAAGTACGAATAACCAAGTGTAAATTGCGTCTATTTACGTATGGTACGTTACCCGTACTCGCAAAAGTCTTTTTTCTTTTTCTTTTTTGAGGGGAGGGGAGTACCTTAAGGTCGAATTGGTCGATTCATTTTTTCGTTCTCGCAGAGTTTTTCTGGTTTTATTTCTTGGAAATTAACGCGATTTCGAAAGTTTTTTGGCCTTTGCCTGTGTGGGGGCGGGCGGGGCGGGCGGGGCGAGAGGGGAACATGACATCGTCCTAGTGCAACGTCACGTCGCGTCGCGTCGCGTCGTACGACCTCGAGTCGGTCTCGATGGTTATTCTAAGTATGACAGTTTCGCAGCTGTAAGAAGCGCAGCGCGATTTACCAAATTTGAAAATCGCATACAAGCCAGTAGATAGGGGTAGCCTAAAGAATTTTCAACCTATAGGTAACCTTGCCCAGTCGAGCTTACTTTGGCAACTACGAGTATCATCCAAACGGCAAACCAGGCGGAATCGCGTGTTGCTGAAATAATGGCCGCATCGCCTGAAAGACGTTCCGGTTCATCGTTCTCGTTTTCGCCTCATAACATACCAGTAGTATTATCCTCTACTCTACTCTACTCTACCGTCTATGTATGCAACGCATTCGACTCGTGCGTGTTGCGATGTGGCGTGGCGTGGCGCGGCGCGGCGCGGCGCGGTGCGATTGTTTAGCATGGTTGCATTTAGGAGGCGCACGGCTAGAGCTCCGCTCCTGCAATGTTATTTTAAATCCGAGGCCTTCGGCAAAATTATTCTTTAAATTAGCTACGCACTTACTTATTCGCTCAATTCTGCGCTTACGTATTACTCGTCACCGCCGCGTACTGCGTTGCGTAGTCACTGTCTTGGCGAATGCAAAATAAGCAATAGAAAATTATTACGGTGTGGCGCTGGCGTCGCGTCGCGTCGCGTCGCGTTGCTTCGTATCATGGTGCACCGTGTAAAAGAGTCGTCCGTGGGACGCTCAATGTGCTTTAGTCGCGAGAATCGCACTACCGTACCGTAACCGTACATTTCTATTCAACCGATTGAGAGAGATCTAGATCTGAAGGAAAGCCTTGGCCTTCTCGATGTCAACGGATAATGCGATGGCACATGGTCGAAAGTTGAAGGCGATGACCAAAAAGGTTTCAGGTAGCTAAAAGTAAGGCACTGGATTTTGCAGACCCTACCCTCGTCATAAAAGATACGCAGTTTGTCATTCTGCAATATAGCGTACTTACTGCCCAAAGGGGCGAGTATAATGTTTAAGACAGAAAGGTTTGGAGAGCGAGAGCTTGCCTGTGGATGGTTATCAAGTAGGTAGGTAATTAGGTATCTCGTAACAAGTTCGACAATGCCACCTTTAATAATTTCATCATCATTTTGTTACGTACGCCGCGCCGCGCCGCGCCGCGTCGCTACGTATGTGTATTCCGCGATAAAAGCCATATGTAACCTACACCTGCGTTATTGTAGTATGTACCTTACTGTATCATCGTATCTACCTATGCACGTAGGTACGTCTATGTATGTAATGTACGTACGTACTTTTGTACGTTACGTAGGTGATAGCACGCGTTTCGCCTCCTTTACGCTCGATCAACGTCTTTATCAAAGGTTAAAAATTAAGGTTTCGGTTAGGTAACCTACTTGTAGGTTACGTAGTACGTCTACGTGTACGTAACTACGTATGTATGCTACACGTAAGAATTTACTGTACGTATGTACGCAACGCACACACGCACGCACGCATCTTTCACATTATCTATGTTGAATGATGGTCGCGATGTGATATTACATACATAGACATACGTAAAAGTACATGTACTGTCCAAATCCATGGCATATCTACCTACCCACCTACCCACCTACCTACCTACCTTCCTGTCTACTTGATGTTTCATTTAAGGCACTGCAAATACGAGCATGTTCTGTTGAACGCGGTACCTAGCTGCTACGTAAACACGACGCGACGGCGACGTAGGTATAAGTAATAAACGCGCGCAACCGGCATTTGACAATTTAACGCGCGCGAACAAGAAAATCAAAACAAACCAAACCAAACCAAACCAAACCAAACCAAACCAACAAACAACCAACGCACGAACAATACAAAAACAATACAAAAATAAGCTTATACAACAGAGAGGTTTGATCGATCCATTGGTTATGATTGATTTATTTTTACAGATAAACGTTGAACAGCGCCGCAGAAACGAAAGCAACGATACGTTTACTTCGCAGTTTGAACATCACACATCATTCGTAATGCCGGCTTTGGTTCCCGACGTAGATGTACACCCCGTCGACGGCATCTCGCCCAATGACAACAGATCAGCCTGGATCAACCAAGATGACGTGGTCATTTCCGGGATGTCGGCTCGATTGCCGGAGAGCGATTCGGTAGCGGAATTTGAAAAGAATTTGTACGACGGCGTCGATATGGTTACGGACGACGAAAGACGCTGGCCAACAGGTACCTCACCTCACCTTATCTATATTCAATTCTACACACTTGCACATACACGGTATACTACGGACTAACCCATCTACGTAGTTGCCGCTTTTGCTGCGCACCTCCGACTAAATGGACGTTTAGCATCGTATGCGTATGCTTAGATGACGCGTATTCGATTCGAGTCGAGTCGAATCGAGTATACTCCACTCTGTACTGCACTGTACCGTACTGTACCCGTCGAAATTTTGCAGGAATTTTCGGACTGCCATCCAGAACGGGTAAACTGAAAGATCTGAAACATTTCGACGCGTCCTTCTTCGGCGTACACGCCAAACAAGCCGAAGTAATGGATCCGCAATTACGTCTCATGTTGGAGGCCACGTACGAAGCGTTGGTGGACGCTGGTGTGAATCCGGCAACCGTCAAAGGTTCCAATATCGGCGTCTTTATCGGCGTTTCTACCAGCGAAACCGAAGACTACCACAATCGCGAAGCGAATCGCGTCAACGGTTACGGTTTGACCGGCTGTTGCAGAGCCATGTTTCCAAATCGCGTTTCCTACACTTTTGATTTCAAAGGTAAGCAAGCGAGAGATCTCGGCCGCTGCCATGCCACACCCCGCTACCATCTACTCTACCAAGGTAGTTGTTCTATGGAAAGAATACGTAGATGAGCCGGCGCGGAGTGGCGAGTAATTTTAGTCAGTCAGACACCGCACCGGCCCGAATGTTCTTACTCGTACCTACCTACCTACCTACCTACCTACCTACCTACCTACCTACCTCCTGCCCACTTACTTAATTTGTTGAACGTGTCTCGTCGCGTTTCAGGTCCTAGTTACGCGATTGACACGGCTTGTTCGAGCAGTTTATTCGGACTTCAGCAAGCTTTGACCGCCATCAGAACTGGACAGTGTGACGCGGCCGTTGTCGGCGGTTGCAATCTTTGTTTAAGACCGACCAGCTCTTTACAGTTTCACAAATTGAGCATGTTATCGCCCCAGGGAATGTGCAAAGCTTTCGACGCATCAGGTATTGTACCGCTACGTTTACGTTTGCCCTTTTTACGCCTACCTACGCTTCTACATATTTGTAACAATACCGAAGATAGGTATTAGGTAATAGGCAAAGGCGACTGCGTTACGTATGTCGCGTTGTACGCGCCTGCTTTACAGTACAGTACAGTACAGTAAAGTACAATATAGTATATTACAGTATAGGTAGTACAGCACAATACATATAGTATAGTATAGTATGCATACTTATTCGACCGTTTGTGGGGCGACGTACGATACACAGGAAACGGATACGTTCGAAGCGAAGCCGTAGTTGCGTTATTTTTGCAAAAGTCCAGCGACGCTAAGAGAGTGTACGCGACGGTCGTGAATGCGAAAACGAATACGGACGGCGCCAAAGAGCAGGGTATCACATTTCCGTCGGGAGCGTGTCAAAAGAACCTCATTCAGCAAGTATACCAAGAAGCGAACGTGAATCCGGCCGACGTTGCTTACGTCGAAGCGCACGGCACCGGCACCAAGGTAGGCGCTTACGCATACCGCGCGTACCTCCTGATAGGCGGCGCGGCGCGCAAGTGGTGTACTGTAATGAGACTGTCGTTGTCGACGCTGCCAGTTGACGTTGCCATTTGTTCGTAGGTCGGAGATCCGCAAGAGGTCAACTCCATCGTCGACGTGTTTTGCAAAGGACGAAGCTCTCCGCTGTTGATCGGCTCGGTCAAATCGAACATGGGTCACTCGGAACCCGCCTCCGGTCTATGCTCGATAGTGAAAGTTTTGATCGGCTTGGAGAAAGGAATTATTCCGCCGAATTTGCATTTTCAAACGCCGAATAAAGACATTCCCGGCCTAAACGACGGACGTTTACAGGTTTGTTCCCGGCTGCGGCTATCGCTAACGTAACGTAACGTAACGTATCTCATACCATATATGTACTACGTAGTAAGTAGCTAAGTACCCCCTTACAATAATGTACTACACATATAGGTATGTACATTTACCTACCTAGTACCTACTTATGACCTTTTAATAGGTTGTGCACAAGCCGTGGCCGTTCAACGGAGGTTACGTAGCTATAAACTCGTTCGGTTTTGGTGGAGCGAACGCTCACGTACTGCTCAAGTCTAATCCAAAACCGAAAGAGTCGCCGATTCAAGACGAAATTCCCAGACTGGTTTGCGTGTCCGGCAGAACGGAAAACGCAGTAAACAACATGTTGGATAAGGTAAATGCCGTACATCCCCTTCCCTGTCTATCTATCTATCTATCTATCTATCCATGTACCTACCTACCTACCTACCTACCTACCTACCTCTCGAATTCGCGAATAGATACGTAGGTGTAGGTAACTAAGGTAAACCTTGATAATGCCCTGCCGTTGCGCTCGTCCACAGGTAATAAACTCCGGACGCGATGACGATTTGATCGCCTTATTACACAACGTTCACAATCAAAACATCGCCGGACACTCGTACAGAGGATTTACAGTTTTAAATAATAACGCTTCGAAAGAGGTCTCGGTAAGTACAAATAGATACACATACATATGGTATCGATCGGGGTCTGGCGCTAGGTACCTGTGCTAGCTGCTCCCCTTCGTACCTACTACACATAGATATACAGCTACGCTACGTACTACTCGTTTGTACGTCACGCAACACCATACTAAACGTGCGTCGCATTTCATCGCAGTCGTACAACGACAACGAAGAAGCTCGCCCCATTTGGTACGTATTCTCCGGAATGGGAAGTCAATGGGCCGGCATGGCTAAAGATTTATTGAAACTACCGCAATTCGATCAGAGCGTACGTAAGGCGGCTCAAGTCTTGCAGGCGGAGGGATTCGATTTATATAACGTTTTGAAATCCGAAGACGAATCCACGTTCGACAATGTGCTGAATTCGTTCGTATCCATTACCGTGATACAGGTTCGTTTGTATGCCAACCGCGGCGATGGCGATACACTAGTATACCGGGTGTACAAGAATATGTGACCCCCCCCTGGGATTTTTGTTACAAAAAGTTATGTTGGCAACTCTGAATTCAAAATAAACA
>FIZV01054410.1:0-24908 GCA_900050545.1 Trionymus perrisii | reverse complement strand
ATCACAGAGTCGAAAGTATTCGTTCTCAACTGAACGACTGACTCGTTCATTGGAACGAAGATTTTTCGACATCATCATCCTTTCAGAGAACGCTTGCAGCGCTGCGGGTGAGCGTTTACAATTCCAATTAGGTTTGATATGTATTTGATGCAGTTTTGAATGTCAAAAGTTGGTAGAAATTCTGTCCATTATTTTGAATTATCGTGAATTAATTTTCATTTAAGGTTAGTACACTATTACACCTAATTCATATTTATTACAAAGTTGCCGGAGTTTCATTTAAACACCTACAGTAGTGCTTTTTTAAACCATTCGAGGTTATCGTTCGATGTAGACTATCACTACTTCGCAGCTTGCTATCTCTATGAACTTTGCATAATTTTGAAATGGAATCATACTCGACGTTCATCGATTTGTTCCAATTATTTGTTTTAGATGGGTAACGTGTTTACCGCCGGTCCGTATGAACACAATCCTTTTGTTGGAGATCGCCCCATGAAATATCCATACACATTGTCCGCTAAAATCGCTCAATTTCCGTATGTCTATCATTGGAGATACTGTTTAGTTGGTAAAAGTTTTGTTTATACTTTTCTTGCTGGGATCCCAGTCTTTTACTGGATTCAAAGAATTTGTAAGTACTTCACTCTGATCCTTTTATTCGGTGGTAATATGTAATCAGTAATCGCTAATGTATATTTCCGCAGCGATGTCGCCTGCTAATATTGAAGAATGGCATGGAAAGGATGGAATTCGTGCAAAATGGTACACGCCCAAACATCCTCCCGAATACGACTTGTATTAAATTTGGCTTTCCGCATTGTTTAGTTTTAGGATAAAATTGGAAATGTAAATCGAATATATTTATTTTAAACAGTACATAATTCCACGTGCATTCGTGTTTTAATATTATTATAATTCTTGAGCAATCCGTTGAATTTCGGAAAGAAGATAATCACAATCTGAATTATTAATCGCAGAACTGCAACATACAAATCTGAAAAAATTCGGCAAATTTCTCAAAGGTTGCCAATTAATCATCGCAGTACCATTGCGTAACATAATTTCCCCAACTTTTGGAGCTACCTATACATTTAACAGAGGATAAAGTTATAAGTAGTCTTCGCTCTAGAATGAAAAAATCAAAGGATTAAATTACTTTGTCAATTTCTTGATAAGCATCCCGTACATTCTGACCTTGTTGAGCATTTGGAATAAACCAGAAACAAATGTTAATGTAGGATGGTTCGCAAACTAATGTAAAATTCTCATTTTTTTTAATTTGATCAGTTAAATACTCGGCTCTTTCCAATAAACTATTTATGTGATATTTAACACCTTCGTATCCCTGGAAAAAGTTCATCAATAGATGAATAAGTCATAAAAATCAACTATTTGAGATTTCTTCGACGTACCTTCATTTTCCATAAAAGCCACAATTTGAAAACCTCTGGTTTACGACCACACTGTATATACGTATCACCTAGGTCATAACCGGATCCGTAAAACTTATTATGAAACAAGTACGAGGCGCCGAATGAATGTGCGGTTTCCATTAAGTGACCATTTCGAACACATAATAAGGAGCACTGCTGCGGAACAGCTAACGTTTTTGAAGGATTCCACACCAAGGAATCAGTTCTGAAAGGTGATACGTTTATTAATATATACGAATACGAAAAAAGCTTAGTAAAGTTTCATCAATTTTACTCACTTTTCTATTCCTTTTAAATTATGTTTATATTTATCGGAAAATATTGCAGCTCCGCCCCAAGCAGCGTCCACGTGAAACCAAAGTTTATATTTGCTGCAGATATCGGCTATTTCTTCGATAGGATCGAAAGTACCTAGTACTGTAGTTCCTATACATGTGAAGTAATCAAAAAATAATTTCAAAATGTAGGTATTTTAAATTTAAAAATGCCTCGTAGTATGATTAAAATTAACATCCTACCAGCAGTACCAATAACCATAAATGGATGATAATTAGGCCTCTTATAATAATTTTCTATTAATTGCAACAAGTGTGTTGTATTCATACGACCAAAGTCATCGGTTTTTACTGCAACCACATTTTTTTCGCCAATTCCCAAAAGTGCAGCCATTTTATGCATTGAATAGTGAGCATCTTCTGATACGAACACGATTAAATGAACGGCCATGTTCATACCGTCCGACTACACGAATATAAAAATACTTAGTAACGTTACATAGGCATGGAGAAAAATTGAATAATCACCTTAATGTCAGGAAATTTGAAATATCGAGCAAGATTCATAGCAAATCCGTTAGCCAAGGAACCTCCTGGACAAAAGATTCCTCCACTTTCTTCTGGATAGCCAAATAGAGAAGTTACTTCCTTTATAACAAACTTTTCCATCAAGGTGAATAGAGGAGCTCCTTCGTAAGTGAACGTATTAACATTTAGTAAATCGATCAGCCAGGAACCAAGAAGTCCGTACATATCCAAGCTGAAAGAAAAAATAAATGAGAAAATTAAGCACATTCTGAAAAACAAATGGATCTGTCTTACCCTGCAGAAAATTGGTAAAAATATCTAGGATGTCCCGTCTTCGTGCAAAAAGTTATAAGGTCTTCGATCAAGCGTAAAGTGTCGCCTGCAAATGGGGTTTTCTCAATGTCGAATGGAAATAATTCCTTTAGATAATCCGGACTTCGGTATCGTAAGACGGGTTCTTTTCGGTTAGTTCCTTCAATAGCAACCTTCGTAATTGACATTTCGATAACCTGAAGCGTTTTTTTTACATATTATATAAACACAATAATTAGGCAAATCGCGGTATTGATGCGAAGTTATTAAAATATATTATTCAATACCTGCATCATCATTTTAAGATGTTGAGAGGTGATTTCAGTAACGAAAAAGTTCTCCGCGAAATCATCTCTATTTTCGGCCATTTTACAGAATACAAAGACTTATTCAAAAAAATTCTTAAAGCTCGACTATTGTAATAATACAATACGACGGATCCAAAACGGAATAGCCTGAGCAATATTTCGAGTTAAAATCTCAGAATAAACAAAAGGGAAGCTCTTAACTAGTTCTAAATAGAATACAAAGAGTTGAACACATCACAGCTCATTAAAAAGTTTCAAAAAAATTTGATTTCATTCCCACGTACCGGAAATAATGTGTTTAATTGAAGTTATTTAAATCATCAACTTCGTGCTCGAATTTTGTTCGACTGTAACTAATAGAAGTAATGACGAAAAAGTACTAGAGACACTGATTCGATGACCACAATTAACAGTACTTTTCCGGTTTGTATTAACGATAAACGTTAAAGTATTGTGCACACGCTTTGACATTAAACTTACAGGTATATATATATCTTAAACATCATACGAAAACAGCACCGAAAATAATTATAAAATAAATTTACCAAGAACAAACTTAAACGAATAACTTTATGATACCAAAAACATTACATTTTAAGTACGCAACTTAACATCGTTATTTTGTGCATTACTTTCATTAAGTTGATTTACATAGAGTAACATGAGTTTAATGTGAGCTTTTATCTTTGCGGATTTCTCGTGTAGTAGACCTTGTTTATTAGTTAAAAAATTTAATTTGGTTTCAAGAAATTTTAATGCTTCATTCAACGTCAACTCTAAAAAACATCCTTTACCAATATCCAATAAAATATGAGATAGGTCTTCGACTCGAGTTTCCATAAAAAAATTGCATCCTATATCCATCATAGTCTTATACACTTGATTTCTTTCCTTGAATTCTCGGAGTACATTTATGGTTTTTTGCAGTGTTTGATATTCAGCTAGATCTGTATTCACTTCATCCAACTGCGAGCAAACCCTATTCAAGTCTGACTTCAATACTTCATTGATATACGTTTCGTATTTCTCCGTTTCGGTCATAATGTCACTTTCTTTCATAATGAAATCGTATTAGTACTGAAAAAGTAATATTACCTTAATACTTGAAGAAACTCGATGGTAGAAAATGTGAATTCAAGACTTACAGAAAACTGAAATTTGATAGATTCTCTTCGGAAACTGTTCCTTCTAATGAGACAATATTAAAACAGAATAAAGCTTTTAAAGTACCACAGTTTACATAAGTAAATTCGATCCGAATATAGAAATCCAAATTCAGCAATCGGCGATATCACTTCAACTTTAACTTATCAATTTTCAAAATCAAAATAATCAAAACTTTCAAAAAAAAAATGAAAAAAATGAAAAAGCTGGCTGAAAAGCTGAAAAAAAAGAAAGTGGTTCGCAAATTAGCAGCAAAAATCCTAAAAAAAGAAGAATATCATGAATCAAGAATGGACTCCTAAATTTTCATTTCATTGCGCCTGCGCAATGATTTAATTTTTATTTAATCATTCATTTATTTTCGGCGAGTAAGCTAACGTGCTCGTCTAAAGAAATATCAATTTTAAAGTTAATATCGAATACAAATCGTACGAATTTTAGAAATTAACAGATAATCTTCACCTCCATTTGTTTAAAATAAATTATAAATCCTCAGAGCTATAAGTCAGTAAAAATGGTAAGTAAATTTTGTTCAGTTTTTGTACTATTGTATCTTGCTTTAAGATGTTATACCATCATGGTTCAATTTTCTCGTATAATTACTTTATTTCATCTTCCTTAGCTTTCAGAACTTGTTTGAGAATATATCATTGAAAAAAAAGTCAATTCCTAGCTTAGTCATTAACTTCCATTAATTTTTTTCAATCGTATTATTATGTTTTAGCAACCTCAAATTCTATTGTTGAAAGAAGGTACTGAGGATTCCCAGGGTAAACCTCAACTCGTATCCAATATAAATGCATGTCAAACAGTGGCCGAAGCAGTACGTACTACGCTAGGACCTCGTGGTATGGATAAATTGATAGTTGACAGGAATGGTCGTACGACGATTTCAAACGATGGCGCCACAATAATGAAATTATTGGATATCGTACATCCTGCTGCCAAAACCCTAGTCGATATCGCTAAATCTCAAGATGCCGAGGTAAATAATATAAAACTGACGGATTTTTTGGAAAGATTTGTATATAATATCTCGTTGTAGGTTGGAGATGGAACTACCAGCGTTGTTTTATTGGCTAGCGAATTTTTAAAACAAGAAAAATGCTACGTCGAAGAAGGAGTTCATCCACGATACATTATTAAAGCGATTAGGAAAGCAACTGAAATAATTGTAAACCGAATCGACGAATTAGCTCCCAAGGTACGTAATACAGTGGTGCAAATGGAAAGTTTCCTAGTTGAGATATCACAATCAAGTCATTTTTTCAGATCGATAAAGGTCAAGAAGCTGAATATCGTTCTTTATTGGAAAAATGCGCAGCTACCGCATTGAGTTCTAAATTAATACACCAACAGAAAGGATTTTTCGCCAAAATGGTGGTAGATGCTGTTTTAATGTTAGACGACTTATTGCCTTTGAACATGATCGGTATTAAGCAAGTGCAAGGAGGCGCTTTAGAAGTACGTATAATCAATTTTTCTAACATTATTTGTAGGTATTTTTGCGTATAGAAATTACATTTCCTCACGCGTACGGTGTGCAGGATTCTGTTTTAGTCGATGGTGTATCTTTTAAGAAAACTTTCTCTTACGCTGGTTTTGAAATGCAACCGAAAAATTACGAGAATCCAAAAATCGCTTTGTTGAATGTCGAATTGGAATTGAAAGCTGAACGTGATAACGCAGAAATCCGAGTAGATTCAGCCAAAGTAATTATAGGATTTCAACGATTGTTGTAATTGAATTCTATTTCGATTAACATATCATATGTTTATTTCTTGCGCAGGAATATCAAAAAATTGTCGATGCTGAATGGCAAATATTGTACAATAAATTGGAATTGATACACAAAAGCGGAGCTCAAGTTGTACTTTCGAAACTCCCCATAGGAGACGTAGCTACTCAGTATTTTGCTGATAGGTATATTTCATGTTATTCTAAAGTAATCATGTTACGCTCTCGCTCATAATGGCTCCATTGCTATAGGGACATGTTTTGCGCTGGTCGCGTACCCGAGGAGGATTTAAAGCGAACTTTGAAAGCTTGCGGTGGCGCTGTACTTACCACTGTTCACGATTTAAGTGACGCCGTTTTAGGAACCTGCGCTGTATTCGAAGAAAAACAAGTAGGAAGTGAAAGGTGAGAAGAAACAATACGAAAGTATGCGATTTAATAGGCCGATTCAACAAATTATTTTTCATTTCAGATTCAACTTCTTCAAAGGCTGTCCTAATGCTAAAACCTGTACCATCATTTTAAGGGGCGGTGCCGAACAGTTTCTCGAAGAAACTGAACGTTCACTTCACGACGCCATTATGATCGTGAGAAGAATGATTAAAAACGACTCGATCGTGGCTGGTCAGTATTTTTTTTATTCAAATGATCGCGCACTTTTTATAATCAAGGTAGTAATGGTTGATTTAATTTGAAGGCGGTGGAGCTATCGAAATGCAACTCAGCAAAACCTTACGAGACTACTCGCGTACCGTTGCTGGTAAAGAGCAATTGTTGATCGGTGCTATCGCTAAAGCCTTGGAAATCATTCCCAGACAACTGTGTGATAATGCTGGTTTTGACGCCACGAATATTTTGAATAAATTAAGACAGAAACACGCTACCGGTGAGTACTTTTTACTTTACTTTTTACCAATGACGTCTCGCTTGAAAGAATTTCCAAATAATGAATTTTTAACCTTATCAGGGGATTGTTGGTACGGTGTCGATATTACTAAAGAAGATATTTCCGATAACTTTGTGAAATGTGTCTGGGAGCCGGCTGTAGTTAAGAAAAATGCTCTGGTGGCTGCATGCGAAGCTGCTTCTTTAGTTTTATCTGTAGATGAAACCATAAAAAATCCTAAATCGCAAAGAAGTGACGGCGGCGCACCCAATATGATGGGTAGAGGTAGAGGCCGTCCTATGTAAGAAATATAAGCTATTAAAATTTTTCATAACGTTTACGAGCATTCGATACTTTTCTTTTTTTATCGTCACCTAACTTAAACCTTATTTTCGTTGTTCGAGCCAATTTTGTAATTGTTTTTTCTCCTTTAAATACTAAATTTTTGAACAATAGTTTAGCATGTAACATTATTTATATAAATAAATTTTTTGTAACTGAATAAACTATGCTATATAACTATGTAATAGTTTGAGTAGAACGAATAGTGACTTCTGAAACCAGTTCGTACCTCTTTTGACATGGCATATCCTACCTACGATGCGATGCCTGGTTAGTGATGTCATATTTCTATCCATTTTTTAGAATAATGAATTCGAGTAGAATCACTCATCGTAATATCATTCGAGACAAAAAAAAAAGGAGAAAACAGACCAAGCTCATTGTAGCAAACTTACTTTCACTTTTGTAAATCACATATTTCCCTGAATATTTAGCCTAAAGCACCTAATTTAGCCGTTTTCAGAGCAATATGAATCATTTCATCCTAATTTTTCTTCTCTGCTATTTTGAAATTTTTCACATTTTTGATTAGGTATCAACTTTGGTATCAAGCTTGTATCAATTTAATAGAAATTCAGGGGTTATCTACCCTCTTTCTCAGCACTCTAAAAATTGTTACCTGTTATAAACAGAATACACAGACGGATTAATAATAGCCCCTGTGGATATGCAGAGCTTTACGCAAGGCTTTACGACAGCTTACTGTGAACTATGAAAAATGGTGATTGGTGAAAGTATAGAACCAAGGTAAAAGTTTTCCTGCGTAATGGCTACACTGTTTTTGCCACCTCGATACAACCGCACCCCTTTCCCCTTCCATGTTTGATATTTTTTTTACAAAATAAATTAGGAAATTACCAACTGAAACAACTGATAACTTGAAGAATTAGAAAAATTTACGAGTTTAAAAAATACTTTCATAACATTAGTGTATTGAAATTGTATCGCTTAGAGTATGATTTAGTGTGAAGTACTGCGCTGGTTCTGGTAATCAGGGCGATCGTCATTTTGTAAGTATCCATTTGTACAACTGCCACTTATTCAATATGTTTAAAAAATTGAAAGATAAAATCGCCGAAGAGGTAAAACAGTCACCTTTAAAAAATATACCAACAATGCAGCAATTAACGCAGGTTAGTCTTCATAATTTATGCTGATGTTAACTAGTGAATAGTTCTCAGAATGGTCGCTTTGTAGGTGATGTCAAATAACACCTCCTTCAACAATGAGATCAGTGATGTCATTGAGGAAGAACCAGATCAAACGAGAGATTCAAGTAAGCTTGAGTTTCTTTTGCGATAAATACTTCTGTTTTATGCATAAATATAACTTTATAAATTATTTTAATGTTTCTTCATTTCTAGATGTATTGAATTCCTCTTCGGAATATGACAGTTCTTTCACCACGGTTGATTTGAAAAGTCCTACACCTCCACGAAATCGCCGTTTATCTTCATCTTCATCAATTGCCAGCGATCTCTTTCTTCCTTACGATTTTACCCCAAATCGTTACAATTTACAAGTAAGTCGTGAATTAATGCCAATAAAGTGATCATTTTACTTTTTTAATATCACTGTTACTCACTACTCACTGTTCTTTTGTAGTCTGATTTAGAATCGAATAGTGAATTCGACGATGGCAGTTCTATCCATCAATTTAATAATATTACCAAAGAAAATCTTTACGAGAAATATAGGATTATGTTACAGAAGTATCACAAATACCGCGGTAGATTTGTGGATTTACAAAAATACTGTAAAGAGCTTCAACGTGAAAATAGTAAAGCTAAAGTGAGTTAATTGCTGATTTTCTTTTCTTTTTTTTTTGAGTCGATTGATTTATTGTAGGTGATTTATACTACTTTTTAGAACGTTCTTACTGAGTCACAAGATAAAGCTATCAGAAGAATGACAGAATTGAAGGAGCAGTGTGCTCTTGAACAAGAAGCAAAAGCTCACCTTGAAGAGGCTTTAAGAAACGAACTTGAGGAAAAAGACCATCTTATTGAAACTCTGAATACAAAAGTAAGATTTGAAAATTTTCTAACTTAGATACTGTTTCAAAATTTTTTGCAATTCATGCTTTGATTTGTTTCTCAGATAGAACTTTTGAAAAGTGGAAAGGACTGTGATCGAAATAACAAACCAGAAAATTGTAATTCTATCCCGAATGAATCCACGAACTCGGATGCAGAATATTTGAAAAGTAGGTAACTCAAAATATAACGTAAACGATGTAAAGTCATTTTCATTTTTAAATCATTATTGTTGTAACAGACAAAATCAAATCATACGAAGCGCTTCTCAGCAAAGCGAAAGATAGTTTAACTCAAAAAAGTACTCAAATCCAAGAATTAAATATCAAAATCGATTCGAATGAGGTAAATATCTACTAAACAATTTTAGCAAAATAATTTCGCAATGAATTTTAAATTCAATTGTGATTTTTCTTCAGCAAACGTATGAAAAAAATCTAGCAAAATTAAAACTTGATCTGAAAACTTCCAATGATCAAATTATTACCCTACAAAGAGAAATGGACTCGATGAAGAGGAAAGAAGAAGAATCTGCTTTGTCCTTAGCGGAAAACAAACTTACTGTGCATAAAGAACTCGAAGCTAAAGAAACGCTTATAAAAAATTTAGAAAATAAAATTATCGACTATGAAAAGGAAGTGAAAAAATTAAAAGGTAAATAATTATAATCAACTACTTTAAAAAAGAGAAAAACGAGATGATCGACTAATATTTTATGTTTTCAAATTTCTAGGCAAACACGAATTCAATTCATCAGAAGACAACTCTTCCGAAGAAATCAAAAGCTTACAGAAAGAATTAATCCAGCTTCGAACGGATCTCGAAGAAACTCGTACTCTAAGACATAACGATTTAGCTCTTCTGAAACAGAAAGATGCATTAATTGATGAATTTCGAACAACGGTGAATAGTTCAAACGAAGAACTATTCAAGTTGAAAAAAGAACTTCAGAATTTCGATTTTCAAATGATGAATAAGAAAAATGTAAGAAATGGTGATCTCACCGCAGAGCTCGAACAACACCAGAGTACTATTAAAAAATTAGAATTATCCTTGTCTAAGAAACATAAAGAATTGAGTAATTTCCGCACCGAAAAAGAATTACAAATTTCCAAATTAGATGAAAAAATCAATATTTTGAATGAAAAATTGATCGACGCGCAGGCTGAATTGATGGAAAAAGATCGTCATTTGAGTGATTTAAAGACTGAATTGGAAAAAATCAAATCAACGACTGAAAATAACGAATCAGAAAAAATTGCCGAGTTGGAGAAAAGGTTGCAAGTAACCAAAGATCAGCATTCAAAAGACAAGAAAAAACGCGAGGAGGTCGAGACCAACCTGAAAGCTGATAAAATTGTCTTGGAAGAAATTGTAAAAAATACCCAGAACGAATTAAAAACCCTACAAAGCGAACTTCAAAACGCAACTAAAAAAAACGCCGATTACGAACAACTGCAGAAACAATGTCAAGATTTCAAACAACAAACGATAGAACTGAACGAGCGGTTAGAAAAACTTACCAACGATTTAAACAAAACGAAACAATCGGAACAAGGCATGTCAGAAAAAATGGCCACTTTATTGGAGCAGATCAACGATCTTAAGACTAAAGAAGACGCCCATTTAGCCGAGAATAGAAAATTGAAAGATATCGTGAAAACTTTAAAAACTTTCGAAAATGAAACGAAACAGTTGAAGGAAACATTACGAAGTAAAAATGAGGAAATTGGTAAACTGAAATCTGTGGAAGAACAAATCAATTCATTGAAACACGAATTAATTTCGAAAGATAGAACGATTAGTGAACTTGAAAAATTCAAAGAACAAGTAAAAACTATTAAAATTGAATTAGCCTCGAAAAACGAAACTATCCAAGATTTTGAAAATTACAAAAAAGATTTTGCTTCGTTAAAGGAACAGTTGGAATCAAAAAATGAACAAATTCTCAAATTGCACGAATTAGAAACCGAGACGAAGTCATTGAGAGAACAACTTCTCTCGAAAGATTCGTTAATCGAAAAGCTGAAAATTTACGAAACTCAAGTAAAAACCCTAACTGAAAATTTATCTCAGAATGTTGAAGAAATTGACAATTTAAAATCTCTCGAAAAAGAAAAATTATCATCGGTTGAAAATAAAATCAATTTCTTAAATAACGAAATCAATGCGAAAAACGTTGAAATCAAAAGGCTGAAAGTATTCGAAAATGAAGTGAAATTTTTAAACGAGCAGTTGAATTCCGAAAACGAAGCCGTGCAAGAATTAAAAAATCTCAATGACGAAATAAAATCTCTAAGTGAAGAAGTATTGGATAAAAATTCCGAAATTCTCAAGTTCGAAAATCAAATTAAATCGTTAAACGATGAGTTATCATCTAAGGATGAATCGCTGCAGGAATTAGAAACGTATAAAAACGAACTGAAAGCGTTGAAGGATAAGTTAAACGATAAAAATCACCAAATCGAAAAATTCGAAACTCGAGTGAAATCTCTAGAAGAAAATTTACGATTAAAAGAGGCGGAAATTTTTAATTTGGTAAATACTCAAAAAGACGTTGAATTATTGAATGAGAATTTACATTCGAAGGGTGTAACAATTGAAAAACTCGAGCAAGAAATTAAATCTTTAAACGATATCATTTCTGATAAAAGTCGAGAAATTGAGTCGCTTGAAACGTTCAAAACTGAATCGAAAAAATTGCAAGAAAGAATTGAAGCGCAATCCGAAGAAATGAACCGTATTCTCGAATCACACTCGAATGAAGTTCTTTCTTTAAATAAAAATTTAAACGATAAAGAAGCTGAAGCGAACAAGCACAAATTAGAAATCACTCGCCTAACTGAGATAATTCAAACACAACTTGATCCCTCCAAAGAAGAATCCATCAAGTTACGAGATGAGCTTGAAAAACAGACGATAAAATATCAAACTTTAAACGATCAATACGAAAGTCTGAAAAATTCTTCGAAATTGAACGAATCCGAATTCCAGTCGTATAAGAAGCAAGCATCCATCGAAATAGATCGTCTGAAAGCTGAAAATCTCCATCACGAGAAGAAGTTTTCAGAGCTGAAATCATTCTGCGATGAAGTCAAAGCTCAACTCGAAGAGATTGATAATTTACGAAACGTTAATAAAATGTTAATCTCGAAAGAAAACCAAAGCCGTGATAAAATCGACGAATTGAATATCGAATTGAATCGCCTACAAGCTGAAAATGAGAAATTTTTAGTGCAACTGAATCAATTAAACGTTGAGTTAAAAAACACTGAAAGTGAATTAGAGAATTTCCAAAACACAACCCTCACCGTTGACCAACCGAGTAACGCAGCCTTGCTAAAAGTCCGAGATGAAGTTATTCAATTGAAAAATGACTATTTGAAAATGCAGTCTGACTTGAAACAATGCTGCTGCGATTACAAAAAAGATATTTCTACCGCGAGTAATAAAATCATTCAAAACCAAGTCGACTCTTATGCTGCTTCGGAGAATAAATTAAAAGAATTAACTAGTCAATTCGATATTTGTAAAAGTGAGAATAATTCGTTGAAAAATGATAAAAAAGAATTACTAATTAAAATCAACGATTTATCTAATTTACTAAATAAGCTGGAAAAAAAATTAAACGGAGGGAATACCGAAGAATATCGTAAAAATTTGAAGAATTTAGAAGAACGACAAGACGCTGAAATTAGACAAATCACTCTCGATTACGAAACGAAGTTGAACCAGAAAGAAAAGGAGTACGAGATATTGGAGAATAAATTATTCAGTGAGTATTTTTATAGAAAACTCTTTTTAATTCAACGCAGAAGTATTTCGTTGAAATTTATAAGTAGGTATACCTAATCAAATTTCTATCTTGGACCTCGCCAATCTTAACTGTTATCGAGTTCACGATTGGAAAAAAATTGCTTAATTACGCTTTGAGTAATAATTGCGCATTTAAATTGAGAAAAGATCAAGTTAATTACTTATTCACCTTGTACGTACGTAGTACGTAACTTGATAAAAATGATAACTAAAATGTGTTTTAATTATTGTTTCCGTTCAGTGATCAGCGATGAAGAGAATGCTTTCGCTTCAGAAGAAAACCACCAGATTTTAAAATCCCTTCAGGAAGAAATATCGCAAAAGAACGAAGCTTACGATAATTTATTCGAAGAACACAAACAACTCAAGCAGGTTAGACGTGATTACTCATCAATAATATAGTAATTCATCTTTATTTCAATGGCTTAATCGAGAATATTTCTTGTTTAGAAATTCAACGACGAAAAAGATGAACTAAGAAGTTCCTACGAAAGTGAAATCAAACAAAATGATAAAAAATGGAGAGGCTGTTTGGATAAAATGCTGTTAGAAGTGGAAGAAAAATACAAAGATGAAATCAACGAGCTGACCAAGGAATGGTCGAAAGATAGAAAGGTTTGGAATTTGTGTTTAACGCAGTTTTTTATTTTTCAAAACTTGATTTACCTATATTGTTTTTTTTATTCGCTTGATCACCTTTTTTTAGTCTGACCTTAATCTTTGGCAAAATGACAGTAATGACTCGGAGGTTTGTGTTTGTCTTCTTTTTTCACTTATTTTTTGTATCTTCGCATTTTGTTTTTATTTTTTCGGTTGCGTTTTTTTCAACAGCAAACCAGTTCTCCAAAAATTGAAAACGATAACCCTGAATCTGAACAGGTTTGTTTTCAACACCGCTTTCCTTAATTTAATTTTGAGCTTCGTTTTATTTCATTTATCTTTTCTTGGTATGATTTACAGCCGAGTTCCGTTTTAAGCAACGAAGTTGTTTCTGAGGTAAGTTCCTAGTGAAATGTAGACATGCTTCTTTTTTTCAGTCGAACGTCAATAGAATATTGAAGTTCGTTGGCTTAATATATATGTTTTATTTTTCTTGTAGTTCTTGGAAAATACCGCCAATAAATCTGATGATGCCGAAGCTCTAAAGAAACAAGTACAGATTCTCTTCAGTGAATTGAATACGTACAAAAAATCGCACAAGTAAGTTTCAATTCAGTATATATACGTAGATATACCAGTAAGCTTTATTGAACGATTATTGTTTTGGATACGTAACCATGATGATAATTTTATCACTGAAAATTCGTGATGAATTTAAATATGGGAATTCTTCGTTTCTGATGTTACGTACCTACTGCCTACATTAATATTTAGCGTTTTGCAAATGATTTTACATGGTTTAATGTTCTTTGGCCTTTTGCTTTGTCAACAATAATCACCCATAACATTTTTTTTTTTTCACTTTTTAGGAAAGATGCTATTTCTTCTTGTAACAGCTCTCATTCTGATATAATTTTCGATGACTCGGTGAATATGGAACATTTACGAAATATTTTATACAAATATATGATGGGAATCGAACAATCGGTAAGTTACCTCAAATGAATGGCGTTTCAACATATAATATTTCTCACTGGTTAAACTTTCATTGTTTTTTTTTTCAATAGGCCGCAGCTCGTGTTTTAGCTGAAATTGTGAAATTTGATAATGAGCAAACACGAGAAATATTGGATAAAGTTAACCGAAAGAGATCTGTGGTGAGTGTGGAAATTTTTTAGTACTGAGATGTCGGATGATTTTTTCTATTGCCGAATTGGCCAAGTTCAATTTAATCGAAATTAAACACGTTTTATCTTTTGAAATTTACACTTGATGCATTAAGTTAATTGTTGATTGTACGATCTGTTACAGTTGGAATATTTTGGTTTTTCGTGAAGCAGGTCAGCAGAAATGAATTACCTTCCTCTAATTGATGGCAAATTTACAACATAGAATTAACCTTTTACACCCTCAAGTCTCAACGTACCGACTTTTACTTTTCATCTTGAGAAAAATAAGTTAAAATCTGAATCAAAAAACGCTGAGCAAATTTTTAATTTGAACGCAGTAATCTGAATTAGGAGATAGGAAAGAATAGTAGAAAGAAGACCACGTTTCTTCAAATTTTTTTATTTTCCTTCAACCATACACGACAATTAACCTTAACTTCAGGTTTGATAATCTAAATCCAGCTGTTTTGAAACGAACTTGGTTATTGTACTTGGGTCACTTGCCTAATCTTTATTTAATGTTTAATTAACTTTTGCAGTAATTAAATATTCATTGGTAATTTCTATTTTTGTATTACCTACAGTTAAATTAGATTTATTTTCGTGTTTTTCCTCTTTTGTTGTCTGCCTATGATTTTATTCTATTAATCGTGTCTAAGATAATTTTTAAAAAAATGGCTGTGTATTTCGTATTACAAACATTCCGGTATGTTGATAATTTTACCGATATTTTGTGCTTTTTTGTTGTACCTTATTATTTTTTTAAACGTTAATACGTACGTACATATATACAATATTTATAGATACATACTTACCACATGAAAGTGCAAATATATTCATAATAAATTGTTTTTTTTAATGATTGATTTTCATTGCTCAGCGTATCATATTGAATTTAAGAAATAGGTATATATTTCACAGACATTGAACGAAAGTAAATGACATAAAAAATAGTCCGTTAACAAAAAACATTTATTAAGAAGTACTGGTAGTGTAGTAGCGTGGGGAGCGTATTACTTTTCATAATCTTTTGGTAAAAATTCAGTGGCCAATTTCAACTTGAAAGTTTCTGGTTGGACTTTGCCTCTGTGGAGATTAATTTTGTTGCCGTGAACAGACGAAAGAACGACAAGAACAAAAACCAAATCTCTTTTCTTAAATTGTTTATTTTAAACGGGGCCGGAAGTTCTCCTTTCATCGGTGTGCTTTTGAACTTGGCATTTTTCAGAAGGGATAACAAGTGTAATTAATCATGGTAACGGCATATGTTCAAAATGACGATTTTTGTGAATTCTACATGGTCTTCTATTACCTACTAATTGTTTGATAAGAAAGAACAAAGTGAAGGCCCCCCCCCGGAAAGAACCGGAACAAGTAGATTTTTTCTAAATAATTGTATTTTGTAAAATAAAACGAAGCTAGGTATTCTTGCTAAGACAGCCAGGCAAGACCAAGGCAAGACAATGACAATAATTACGTAGAATATTGATGTTCATTCTCCATAAAGCGAAGCGAGGTGGATCTTAGGGACTGCGGGCTGTTCGATGTTGGTTTTTATTTTACCCTCGAGGTGACTAAGGTACCCCAAAAATCAGTGGTATTAGATAAATAAAATTTAGGGAGTTATTCTGGGGTTCAAATGGACGGTGCAATTAAACTAAAATGTAAAAATTTCCAAATTTCCATTAGGAAATCATTATAAATTTTGATAAATTGAACAATCATCGAATCATCAAACCAATCAAAATTTATTCGTACATCCATCACAATCACAAAAGAAGAAAAGTCACAGACCTCAGTAAAAAATTAAGGAACTGAGACTGAGAATACGCGAAGTGAGATAATATTGTATAAATCGTCAAATACCAATCTCGCAACGTGGATCATATTCAAATAATTTAAATTTAATAAATTAATTGATTATTTTTATATGTTGTTCTACAAAATTTTATTTTTTGAACACTGTAATCTGTAACCTTTTTTGTTTTTATGAATGGTCACATTTATTTTTAATTTTTTGTGTATACACATCCTCCATTTTGGTTTTGAAGTCAAGTAGTTCTCGGTCGGTTTCTGCGTTCGGTTTTGAGAAATTTGAACAACTTTTCAAAGAAATTTTGTTTTTCGGGTAGTTTTTGCGATAAACCAAGATTTAAACTTCATTGAAACGCGAATAAATAGTTAAACGTTGGATTTTTTCGGTTATCGACTGATGGAAATTGTGAGAAGTTCTATTCGGCGGTTTTACTTTTTTGCCGCGAAAAATAATCGCCTTATATTTCCGATTGAACTGTTCACTGTCGAAATGATAGTAATATTTGATGAATTGTTGTAAATCATTGTCAAATTTGTCTCCAAGGAAGCCGAAACACATGATTGTTTTTGATGGAAGTCGAATGATGAGCACTGAGCATGCATACAATTGAAAGGAACAAAGAACTTCGGTAAGTACCAAGTACCTACTATGTATACGTACATAGTACATATCTACTAAAAAAACGTTCTTCTAAACTTTGAAAATCTTTATTTTTACGATACTCCCTTTATGGTATTAAAATACAATCATCCGTAACTTAAAAGGATTTACATAAATGTATGAGAAGAAGAAAAAAACGTACGTGATTTTCTCGCAGTGTACATTAAAATTTGCCCAATACAACTTTTCAAAATTTCAACTAAATAAATTATAAAACCCAAACGAAGTAAAAAAAATTAAAACGTGGTAAAATTACAATAGGTAAGTATTGAAAAAATATTCTACCAGTAAAATTAATGGTACGTATAGTAAATGCTTTTAATCATTTTTACACAACGAACAATAGTAAAAAAGAAACAATATACACAATTTTACAAAGATATACTCGCAACTTATTTATCGTCAATATCGTACAAAATTAGATAAAATATACAAAAAGGAAAAACGTTCCATAGAGAATAATTACAAAATCACAAACAAGCATAGTTACTTACTAGTTTATTAAACAAAAGTAAATTTACAACTAAAATTACAATCTTAAATTTCTATGCTAATATAACATTTTTTTAACATTCAATAAATAAATAAATTGGTAAAGAAAATAATTCATACAGAGATCTCGAATGTGTACAAATTCAATGTACCTAATAAACGCATCACAATCGCATATCCGGAGTAAAGGTTATAACTCAACAAATCAACAAAAAAAAAAAAACAAAAAAAAAACGTTATTCTTTTGAGTTTTGAGACCTTATCACTCCAGATACCTATACGATATAAATAATGTAAATTTTCTAGTGCCTGTGTAATTTTTAATGGTTTATATAATAATTATCGTAAATCATCGCAGGAACCTGTTAAATGTGTATTTCGAATTATGGCACAGATAGAATTTCCCACGTACTAGGTATTAATCACGATTTCAATTTTAGGGCTAAACTTAGTAATTATTTGATAGCCTTTTGGGTTATAGCTACGTTTAACTCGGCTACATACGATTTGTTTATAATCATGACGATGTTATGCGAGGGGAAATGGATCAACGTTGATTTGTAATCGCGCAACTAAACACAGCAATACTGTACATGTATAAGTAAGTAAACAATAAAAAATATTCAACAAATAGATAAGTATACAAATACAAAATGCCCTAAACTAAAACAGAATTATCGCAACTCTGCGGTATAGTTCTCGGTACAAAAGGAACAATTTTAATATTTAGAGGTTTGGTAGCCGGAGTTTCTTTCGAAGATCCGCAGCAATCGTTTAACGAATGTTTTTGAAACTCTGTATTCTGCGTTTTAGATAGCAACGGTTTATTAGAAACACCTTTAGTTGTGTCGGCCGACTCGTGATTCATTTCCATTATCTCGCCGCTGCACGTTCGTGGATTAGGTCTTACGACGTTGATTCTCGTAGAAATGTCGGCGACGTTGGCACTCAGATTGCAAGATAGATCTTCTTTTAACGGATTCGCGTATCTTCGGAAGTTCTCTTCGTTTTGAATATTGTTTGATTTTTCTTCTTCGCAGCTTCGTATATCGCAATTTCGCGCTGATAAGGTTGATTTGTAAACGGAACACCGGTAGCAGTAGACTATCAAGAATACGACGGCGCAGAGAATACAGATGACGACGGCTGATATTTGAAACACGATGACGTAGCTGCCTGTGTAAGCTGAATGTGGAAGAAAAAGCAAACCAGATACGTAAGCATACGTAGCTCAAAGGTTGAAAAATAGAATCCTATAAGTAGGCATATACTTAAGACGACTACGATTACCTTGTTTATTCTCGGCTATCAGTACAGTTTCTTCGGGTTTGATTGTTTCTACGACCGATACGACGGAATAGAGGATGGATTGATTCGCTACTTGCTTCCTGCTGATTTGTTCGCCGATAAATTTAACGTGATCTTTCAAGGCGTTGCTACTGTCCGCCGTTTCCGTACTCGACTGCAATACGATCGGAGATAACGCGTTAAATGGGTTCGTTGGACGTTTGTAGGAAAATAACTGCAGCGAGATATGCGCCACACTTACCAAAGTGATTTCCACCGTATCGTTCAAGCCCAACTTGAGATCGCACAGTACCACTATCTCGAATTGGGTACTCTTGGACGCCTCGTGACCAGACACTAGCGCTCGAATTTCGTTACATAAATCTTCGGTAGTTACGGAAGGCCTAAGCTTCGAGACATCCACGTATAAAGACATTCGCACGCAGTAATCAGATGATACGGCTTGATTAGGCTGGCAGGTCGGCGGAGCTGGAATCGAAGGCAGGCTGACTTTGCCATTCAGCAAATTTCTACATTCGCCGTACGCGTAGCACGGAGGCGACAGACAGTTTTTGGTGATCGTTACGCATATCTGAAAAATACGAATCGGTTTAGCCAATGTCCAGTTGAGTCCACGTAAACGTGGTATTATTTCTGTACGAGTATAGCCTACTTGGTAATTTCCACATCCATTCAAAGGTGACGAATAGCAGTTTGCCGAACCGCACCACACATTCGTACATCTGACTTGTCCATCGAGGCAGCCGCACGTGTTGCATTTATGTTTCCAGTTGGAGTTATTTGGAAATGGCTGACCGTCTACTAAACATCCTCCTTCTTCTACTGTAGTAAGCGACGAAGAGAAATTTCCCATTAATAATTATCGACCGGACGATAAAGAAGATGAAGCCGCAGAACGTATAGGCCTGTATACTTACTCAATTCGCATTTATCTCCTTTCATTCCAGGAGGACAAATACACTTGTAGCTGTCAATACCGTCGACGCAAGTCGACCCCATGAAGCATGGATTGGACGAGCACTCGTTGATATTGGTGCGACATTCGAGTCCGGTGAATCCTGCGGTGCATTCGCACATGAACCAATTTTTACCGTTTATGCATTTTCCGCCATTCAGGCAAGGATTCGGATTGCAGTTATCGTTGACGATCGCGTATTGACATTTATCCCCTTCGAAACCATCCGCGCAAGGTTTAGCTGCAAGAATGCGGTTATATTTACTTTGAGAACAATGCGTAGCGTTGTAAGGGAAGTATTGTAATCGGGACGAAATTCGTTTTCGCGCATATTGCCAATTTTGAAGAATTTGTCAATTTTGGAAAATTTTTCAATTTTGAAAAAGTGTCAATTTTAGAAAAATTTTCAGTTTTGAAGAATTTGTCAATTTTAAAAAATATGTCAATTTTAGAAAATTAGTCAATTTTGAAAAATTTTTCAATTTTAAAAAGTTTGTAATTTTTTAAAATTTGGAAAATTTGCCGATTTAAAAAAATTTGTTAATGTTGAAAAGTTTTAATTTTGAAAAATTGATAAATTTTAAAAAATATGTCAATTTTGAAAAGTTAGTCAATTTTGGAAAATCAGTCAGTTTTTAAAAATTAGTCAATTTTGGAAAATATTGTCATTGTCAATTTTGGAAAATTTGTTAATTTGGTAAAATTTGTTAAATTTGTCAATTTTGGAAAATTAATCAATTTTGAAAAATTTGTCAGTTTTGGAAAATTAGTCAATTTCGGAAAATTTGTTGATTTGGAAAAATTTTTTAAATTTGTCGATTTGAAAAATTTTTCAATTTTGAAAAGTTTGTTAATTTTGAAAAATTTTGAGGGGTAGTAAAGTCAAAAATCAGCTAGGCTCTTGGCATATTAAAACACATTGCAGTAGCCTTGTCAGTTTTTCTCCTACCTTCGATTTTCCGACTTATACTGTTAGAATTTCGAAAAAGTACAAATATAAGTCCGAAGATCGCAGGTAAGAGAAAAACTGGCAAGGCTGGAGCAATGTGTTTCAATATGCCAAGAGCCAAGCTGATTTTGTACTTATACTGTAAACATTATTTACCATTCACTTGCCAATTTTGAAAAATTTAGCAATTTTTGGAAAATCACTAATTTTTGTGAATTAGAAAATTTAAAAAAATTTAACGATTTGGCTAGATTTGATAATTTTTGAAAATCTTGCAATTTAGACAATTCAATAATTTTTGAAAATGTGAAAAAAAATTACTCAGAATTTTAAAGTAATTCTAACCCTCGAATGTAAACAAAATGGCACAGTTCTTCAAAAAATTGAATTTTCAATTCATTTCATGAATCACCCCTTTTGAAAAAGTGACACCGTAATGTATCAACTTTCTGACTTCTCTTTTTTCGTCTCAGAATCGCCACTGCCTCGAGCACACGGTGGGCGAAAAGTTCAGCTTTTACTTACCTTCTTGGCAGTATTTTCCGCCATAACCAGGATTACAGGAACATCTGTAGGTGCCGTCTGCCAAACTCAGGCACCTTCCGTGCTCTCCGCACATTCCGGTCGTGAATATCGGTAACGTGGATTCGCTTTCGTTAATACTAACAACGGTCGGTAGAATCAGACAGTTATCTACATCTGAAAGCAGCGATCGAAGAAACGAAAAAAAAAATGAGAAAAACGAAGGGAAAAAGTGTCACGAATTATAATTAATTCGTAGCTAAGGGTACCCGTAGACGCATGCAGCCACCTAATCGGTTTCAATTTGCTGGAAATATAGTTATTGCGATACTTATTGGTACCTATAAATTGACGCTGGCTCGGTTCAGGTGCGCAATTACTCATCGACACCTCCGACGCAAGTTCTCATTAACGACAAAATAAACTGTATCGGTTGAAAGATAGCGGACGCGTAAATTAAAAAGCAAAGCAATAAATTTAACGCGCAAACGGCGCAATATACCGTCGAGTTGGTGGTGCATACGAGTATTATGCACATGCAGTACCTCTACCTACCTATATAGGTAGAGGTACTAGGTAGGTGCAGCGGTGTGCAGAAGAAGATGCAGTTCTCGGTGGGTGCAGTGCAGGAGGTTTGCAGCATGCACCGTAGCCGTAGGTACGTGCACGGGATGGACAAATTTTACAATATTTACAACGTACAATAACGCGAAAGTGAGGACCTCCCGGAGGGAGTTTGGTTAACCGGATTCCACTGCTGGCTAAACTTTTTCAATAAGATTTATCTAGCCAGCACTGAAGTGTACTGTCACTTTATAATAACGTCTGGCATGAAATAATAAATGGTCATGTACGACTCGTTCACGTACAAACAGTACCATACGAGTACCAGCGCATTGGCCGTTATTGCATCGCATATACTCGTACCTACGAGTACACCTATACAGAATACGAGTACAGCTACAGATACACATACACCTATCTATACCTTTACCTACCAAGTACCAAGCCTACGAGTACGACTACATCGCATAATGCGCCTGTTTTGTTTACGTTTACTCGTAGATTTAGTGGGAACTGGCAACTGGCAAATGCTGACCGCGGCCGGCCGTTTTCGCATTTGCACAGAGTTAGACAGAGAAGCATATCAACGAGAAAGGTAGATATAGGTATAGAAAAGTAACTACATATTATATGTACGACTCGAGCGATATATTTTATCTATAGCAAAGTTTAAATAAGTATCATTTGAGACGTATTTAAAAAGATGCGTATTAAATATTATTAAATTATACCGACGCAACTCGCTAAGCGTACTCGTATTTATATAAAATTATGTTGTCGTGCAAATCGTAAATTTTATTTAGGTACCATATATATTCTCGACGACAAACACAATGTACGCTTACGCTTTTGTCAGCTATTAGTTTAGAATATATTTTACCAGACGCGAGCTCGTGTAAAATGAATTTAAAACATTAATTAATGTCTCGTTTAATAAACACATACTCATACACGCCTCGCTTGTAAATAGTAATGAGGGTTCTAGGTCACGGACACCACTTTTATAACCGTCTCGCCATCGCCAAACGTTTATTTACATTTTTTTTTATGTGTGAAAATGCCAAGGGTGCTGAAATCATTTTTAAAACGCATCGCCAACCACCAGTTACGAATGGCGATCAGAAAGAGTAGGCTCAACAAACCCTTAAACGAATTGGGCAAAGATTAAAAAAAAAAAAAAATGGCTGGAACATGCTAAAACATTCCCAACTTCCCAATAAACAAAAATCCTTCAAATCATACGTTTTACTATAGAGCAGCTATAGATAATTGAAATTATACTAAGCTGTTATATTAAATTATCTAATAATATTTTTTTTTATTATTTTTTTTTTGCAGGATTCAAAGAAGAGGACCTCAGTTCGTTTTTGGAATCGTTGGTGAGTCTCATTCAGATATTTTGACGTATTGGTGAATAGTGAAGGTACCTTACCTATGTTCTGAAATTTATATGCTGTTGCAAATGTTGAAAAATCGATTATGTTTTAAACCAGTCTGAATCCCCCCCCCTTGCAGTTAAAAGCGATCACTTCTGTAAAAAAAAATTAATTACCAAGAAAAACTTATACCTACCGTTAATTAAATCGCAAAAAAAATTAACAATTGAATTTGTCAATTTTCATAAAATAATTTTATATGAGGGAAATCAAATTTATTGAAAAACCAATATCGATATTTTAAAAAATCAGCCTCTTCAATTAAAAAAAAATCATTTCTTTGAATAAAAAATGAGAAAATAGTTAAATTCTTTTTTTTTTTGTAAGTTTAAATTCCATTTTTATTAGCTTATAAAATATTTTTTCACTTATTTAGAGAAAAAAATTCTTCAAAAAAATAATTATTTGAGAAAAGAATCCAAATTGAAAAAAAATCTAGTACGATATATATTATTTGTACCTAATACTTATAATGATATTTTTAGTTTAATTTTTTTGATAGTTTTTTTTTTCTTCTTAAATTGAATAAATATCCAATCAATAAATTTTATACTTTAAAAAAAAAAAGTTTCGTCAAATTTTGAAAAATTTATTTTTTCATAGTAAAAATAACAAAAAATAGAAAAACTAGTTTGTTTTCTTGTAATTTCTAGACGAGTTATTAATTTTTCTAATAACCATTTCCTCAAACTAAAAAGAATGAAACGTATAATTTTTTTTCTAAAATAGGTAATTTTTAAATTAATTGATCAACTAATCGATTAAACAATTTTTTTTCCTATTTTCAAAAAGATAAAATTTTTAAAATAAGTTTATTTTCACATTTTTTTTTTTTAATTTGAAAAAACTATTAATGAATCTCAGCTAATTTTTTGAAAACTGGCTTTGTCAAAAAATGATTTTTTGAGCAAACGATTCTTATACCTAAATCATTTTTTGGAAAAATTATTTCTTAGTGCTCACTTTTTTAAATTTTCTATTAATTAGAAATAGAGTTATAAAAATTGTTCAATTTTTTTTTAATGTTTAAAATGTACAACATTTAAATTTTTTTTTTTGATTTTTTGATTATTTTTTTCAATTTTGCTAAAAACCATATTTTCAAGTAGGTAGTAAATTTCTTAAAAATCAAATAATTTTTTTAATTACATTTTCTTTACATTTTTTTTTTAAATTAAGAGGTAATCATTGAATTAGTTGAGTATAATTTTTTCAATTTTTTATTTTTTTAAAAAGGAACTTTTAAAATACAGTTTTAAAGAGAAGATTCGATTGAAAAAAAAATTAAGTATGTACTTGAATTTAAAACGATTTATGGGGTAAATTTTCCAAAAAATTTAATTATTTTCTAGAGAAATCAGTTTTAAAAAGTTTTATTATTCATATTTTACTTATTTTCAAACATTTTTCAATTTGAACAGGTAGAGCAACTGCGTAAAAAAATTCTCTTTCATCATTTTTTAAAATTTAATTTTCTTATAGATGTTTTTATAATATTTAAAAAAAAAATCAGGAATTAATTAAAAATTTTTCGAGATTAGTAAATTTGAAAAAATATTTTTTTTTAATAAAAAAAAAAAAAAAAAAAAAAAAACTG
>FIZV01054373.1:0-13955 GCA_900050545.1 Trionymus perrisii | reverse complement strand
AAGCTCAAAAGTCCCGTAAAGACATTCCTTTGAAAACACGAAATATAAAAAAAAATTGAAAAAATGTTGAATATTCGCGGAAATATGACGGATCTAAATTTCGATATTTTGCACGAATTTTATGGCGACTTATGATTACGCAAAGTGCAGGGGGAAACATCTGGAATCTGATTGGGTCAAGTCAATAGGTAAGTTGCATTGTTTACATTGCAAATAAATAGGGAGAGCATACCCTTAATCATCAATTCATTATCTTATAATATCACAAAACTATATAAAATAAAAATATACTCTATTCTATACACTGCCCAGCGGCCACTCACTAGCTCCCGCTGTCCTACTCGTTCCCCTTGAATTTAGGTAATTTTTTTTAATAAAAAAAAATATTTTCAAACACTTCTATGACGTCATAGTATTTTTACTTGTCTTTGAAATGACGTCATTGCTTACTGATAATTTTTCTTCTTCGATGATCCACACCCCACAGAACGCTGCAGATATTTTGCATTTTTTTCCAGTTTTTACACCGAAACCATGCATAAACAATCACTGAAATCGCAACATTTTGGTGACTAATAATTGTGAAAAATTATAAATATAATGATAAAATACAATTTATTAAACGTATAAAGTTCTGTTTTCGACTTTACGAGTTTGAGTGCAGTGAAAAAAACATTACTGTCGATTAGAACGCGCTATCCTCGATAGAACTTGCGAATCGCCGGTATCACCGATACGGTGTTTTGTTTCTCATTCGTTTAAGCAAATCAAGTTTGAAATTGATAAATTATCGTTTATAATTTGGTTAAGGCGTTCACGCCTACAATGGACAGTGAAAATCGACCTTTAGGTAACGAAGAAGAAGTCTACGCGATGAGTAGCGGTAGTAATATCATTTACAACGAGATCATAACACCCGGTCGTCCTGTTATGCCTATAAACAACTCTGTATTCAAAGCGGAAGTGCAAAACTTCCCCGAATTCCAATCGTGGTTAAGACCTATACCAGATGATAAAACTAAAGCTTGGTGTCAGGCTTGTGAAAAAATGTTCAAAGCAGATCTGAAGTCTTTGCGAGTTCATGGTGTTGGTAGATCGCATCTTAAGATGGTAAAGATGAAGTTCCCGGAGGCTTCGGAGACGTCGCCTTCTCCTGCAGCTGTATATAATGTGATAACTGACCGGAAAGGAACGTATGGGTTGGGCATTTTGAGTAAAACTGACAGTAACCCTACTGCCGGTAGTACGTTATACGTTAATCCTACCAATCCTAATACTAACGTATTGACTTGTGATCCGAAACAAGATAAAGATAATTTTGTTATCGTATCAATGCCGAAAAATGACTCGGATGAATTGGATAATCAACAAGAACAAATGCAAGACCTGCAACCAATTCAGTTCGATTCGCAAGTACAGAAAAAATCTTCTCAAGAGACCACTGATAGTAATAAAAATCGTACTAATAGTAAACCAGCGTCGAGTAAAGATTCCAAATCATGCGACGAGTTCCCAGAAGATTTAATTGAAACCGAAGGTAAACCAATATAGAAATTATAGCGATAAAATAACACTTATTTGATGTGGAATGTGTTTAGATTTAGAAGACGATGAAGAAGAAGATGAAGACGACGACGATGACGATGACGAAGACGAAGACGACGATAGCATGTACGATTTCGAATCGAAGGTAGCCAAAGCTAAATGTTCAATGGATCGGAAACGAATCGGAATCAAGAGAAACATATACCATCCTTCTTTTTCATCGAATATTTCCGAATTTGCGATCGGTATGTTAACGAATGGCGAATAAATAATGTCAAGCACATAACTAATAGTTTCTGTTTTCTAGTTACCAAACCGGCGCCATTTTGGAGAGCTAAAGCCATAGTCAACGGTCACGTTTCTGAATTAAAATTGAGCGATTATCTAGGACGCTACTTAATATTATTCTTTTATCCTCAAGATTTGTAAGTATTGCTAACTGTGTAAAAATCACAATGCGAATTTTATTCATTTTATTTTCTCTATTTTAGTTCAAAACTGTGCCCGAACGAAATCATCGAATTGAGCGACAGAATATCAGAATTTAGAAACATTAACACCGAAATAGTTGCATGCTCTGTCGATTCTCATTTGACGCATCAAATATGGTGCAAAATGAGCAGAGCCGATGGGGGGTTAGCTTATCCCAAAATTCCATTGCTCTCCGATTATACTCACGATATATCAAAAAGTTACGGTTGCTACTTGCCTCAAGTCGGCCATACCTTAAGGTTGGTATTTTTTACAATAAAAAATCAATCAGCGATGTGTGGCTAAATTATGTGTCATTTCGCAGAGCACATTATATTATCGATACGAAAGGAATTTTAAGACATATTACGATGAACGATATTCAAGTACGGAGAGATATAAGTGATATATTGAAACTTGTCCAAGCTTTTCAACGTGCTGACGAAAATGATAGAAATATCAACAGCGAAGTAATAGAAATTTCGTAATTTTCTATTCAAACCGCACCATGTACATTAAGGTATATACGTATGTATTGTGTTGTAAAAAATATTTCTGATCAAAGCTTTACTATTGATTTGTTTGTTCTTTATTTATAACATAACTATCATTAAGCCATGAATTTATTCATCATTTATTAAACAAACGCTAATTAAAGAAAAATGTTGAAGTGAAACGATCAATTCCGTGGAATGCTGTGATATAGGTCGCATTTGCAAGTAGATAGCGTACTCGAACCAGAAGTACTTTAGTTCTGCTACTTTCGACTAAAAAATATTCTGCAATAAACATTTTCTCAATTTGGTGTTTTTTTTGTCATCTTCGATCAACAAACGTCTTTTTGAATACCCTTCGATGAATCCCTTCACGACTTTTCAATCCAGGGCCAGCAACTCTAAATTTTCTAGAATGTCTTATTTAATTTTTCAAAATTTTGGATACCTACGGGAGGAACATCGAGGCTATTATCAACTTGCTATCCATGTTTCGAACTAATTAAAACCACAAATAATAACAAATTTATATATTCCTAGAAAAACTCTTAATATCACGACATAAAATTGATAACTCGAAGGACATAAAAGAAAAAAGTTATTGTAAAATAAAGTATAAAAATTAAAAAGTATTCATAGGCAGGTAGATATCCATGTTAATAGACGAACGGTGATGAAAAAACGGAAAAAAAGAAATGTATATCAAAGGTACGATCTTAATAAATTGATTAACAATAAATTAAAAAAAAATCGGAGAAATTTGAGAACTTTTATGAAATATAGGCGTAAATTCCTTCAGCCATTCTGGCTCGATTGGAGTACATTCTCTCATATATGGTTTGTTGGTTTGAACAATTTTTTGGAAGACAATCCTGTAATTATACAACAAATTGATTCAACGAAATGAAATTTTGATTTGATAAAAACCGATTTTTAAATTACCAATGAGGATGAACATTGAATAAACTACTTCCAGGATGAATGTAAACTTCCTCTCCTTTCGGCCTCGTTGCGTATTTATAATTGTTTCTTCGCAACATATTGATTTGTTTTTCAGCTAGATTCTGAAAGAACCCTGAGCAAATAGATTTTAGTACAACAACCATATTTCCTTTACTCGTCAACATCTTCATGTCTCGTCTATAAAAACAGACAAAAATGAATATGTATCAAAGAACGTAACAACCAAGTACCTGTAGAAAGTTAAACAAATGTACGTACTTGTTCATCACTTCGACCAACTGCTCCCTTATTTGGTACACTTGTTCGAGAACTCTATAATTCAAAAAATTGGTGTGACACCACTTTTTTTCGTACATATTATTTCTCCACGCATTGTATACTTCAAGGAGTCGAACAAGATCTCCGTTAACGGTTGAGAATTTACTTTTAGCAGCGTCTGCTTCATTACGTCGTTTCTTTGGTCTTGAAAGAAATAATACAGTTGATGAGAAAATTCAATAAAAAATTTCAGCCAAGATATTACCTGTGGAAAATATTAGCAACGGATAGCATAGCGACGATCGTTATTATTTCCTCGGAACAGCCTAGCTTTTCCGATATAATAACCATTTTAGCCAAATTTGGTTCGAGTGGGAATCCAGACATCTGAACAAAGGTGTATCAGCAATTGATGGCCATATTTTACTTTTAGGTTTAAAAAACTACGTATTTCATTTACTTTATGTCCGATTTCTGTAATATTGCCATTGGCATCCAAGGCTTGATACAATTTCAGTTCGTCTATGGCTTCTTGTATCGTTTCACGAGGTGGATTATCGAGAAAATTAATTTCAAATATATCGTTAAAACCCATTTTTTTCAGCAACAAAACCTATACAGACATGAACGTTTAAAAAGTACTATTTATAGAGTGGTAGTAGGCAGGTACTCGAAAAAATGAATTACCGCGTTGGTCAAGTTGCTCCGGCTGATTTCAGGATCAATAGCTTTCACCATCGAATTAAACTCATTCTCCGAATATAACCTAAAACATTTCCCAGGTCCGACACGACCAGCACGACCAGTTCGTTGTATGGCTTGGGCCTAAACAAACTTAAGATGAATACTGGCTTGATCGGTGCTCTTCAGAGAATTGAATTCTTACTTGACTTATTCGTATACGTTTTAATACATCCATTTCTTTACGAGAATCGTATACTTTCTGCTTTACATATCCGGCATCAACTACGTATCGAATTCCGTCGACTGTTAACGACGTTTCAGCAATATTCGTGGCGATGATCACCTTTCTACATCCTGGTTGAGCCTTTTCAAAGATTAAGGCTTGGCTCTCCCAAGGGAGAGCCGCATATACTGGTACGATTTCCAATTTAGAATAGAGCGAAGATATATTGTAGTTTTCTGCATCTAGCATATCTGCTAGGTTTTCTATGTCATCTTCACCTGTAAAAAATATTTCCCTCGGATAAGAAGAATGCGATAGGTTTAAATTTTATACATCGAAATGACTGCTTTACCACTCAAAAAAACTAAAATATCTCCAGCTGGCTCCTGTTTATTAATTTGCAAAACTTTCCTACAAGCTTCGGTAACGTAGTTTGTGATGGATATGAAGTGGTGCACATATTCAATTTCCACTGGAAACATTCTGCCAGATATAGCGAAAACAGGAGCGTTATAAAAATACTCGGAGAACTTTTTAGCTTCTAACGTAGCCGAAGATATGATAAGCTTTAAATCATGCCTTCGAGCAGCGATTGTTTTTAAAACGGCTGCAAGTTGAAACCATAATGAAAATAAATGGCAACAAGATAATTTTAATCAAATAATACGAACCGCACCTAATAGCACATCGGTATCGATTGTTCTTTCATGAGATTCATCCAGGATAACAGCAGAATATGCACTTAACGATCTATCGTAAGTGCATTCACGAAGGAGGATTCCATCAGTCATGTATCTAAATTTGAATAAAAAATAAATTAGTGGAAATTGCGAGTCAAATTAAATCGCAAAAATGGATTATACTAACTGTATTTTCGTATGTGGTGTAGTTTTATCTTCGAATCGAATAGTAAAACCGACTTCGTCACCCAATTCTGTACCTCTTTCTTTGGAGACTCGTTTAGCCACAGCCTTAGCAGCCATTCGACGTAGTTGAGTACAGCCGACTTTACCGGATACCGCCAATCCGGCTTCTAAAATATACTGGGGGATTTGTGTTGTTTTACCGGAACCAGTTTCACCGATTACGATCAGAATTTGGTTATTGATTAGAGCCTGTGACAGAGGAAATGACGATGAAATAATCGTAAGATATTATTGTTCGGACGAAGTCAGTCGAATTCAAATAGATACCTCCATTAGTTCGGATTTTTTCTTGAATATTGGTAACTTTTGACGTTGCTTTTCAATATTAGGATCAATTTTCCGAACTTTTCTTTGAGCAATTTCTATTAAGAGATCAGCTTTTTTCATGGCAGAAGCGTTGGATGGATTGGAAATATCCAATTCGTCCGCAGCTTTAAATACGTCGGTTACACTTGATAAATCATTAAGCACGTCCTTCAAGTGGGACATCGAATACGCCATGATGATTACAATGCTTCAGCTACATAAATATCAGACAGAGAGGTGTATTCTATTCGCTATGAAGTTTCAAGGAAGCACCATTTTTCTCGATATCCAGCTGTTTACTTACCTCTAAATCGTCATAAATGTACTTCAAGAACTGCTGAGTGATTACGTTATTTATTAATTAAAACTATCTAGAATCTCTGATAACTTCAAATTAATTAATTATTTATCTCTTCATTTTTATTACCAAAAACTGCAATATGCAAGAATTGCATTCTTCAAAAATTCGAATTCGAAGTTTTATTGCGCATGTGCAAACACTGGGAGCTCTCTGATTGGTGAATCGTCATTATCACAGAGGATTTATTTATTTTTATTTTGAAAATTTAATTGATACGAAAGAAAGCAAGAAAGTGGTGTTGGGAACTTGGGAAAGTGGAAGTTGAACTTGAATAATAATTATTATTACTTTGTTGAGTGAAATGAACTGAATAAAAGAAGACGGAAAAACATTAATGAATTATAAAGGGAAGAATACCGGAACACCGGAACCAGATAAACACCCTACGCTAAAGGACCGGTTTCTCTGTTGCAAACAGATAGCAATTCTTCCAAGGATAAGCTTTGAGTTGAATTAATTTCCTAATCAGCAATGTGTTTTGAGAATCCGCCTAAAGAATGAAGAATCAATGACTTATTGATTGATTTGAAAAAGTTAGCTGTCGGTATGATTATTGATCTTTACGAAATTATAAGTTATCATAACGTTGCGCAATCGAATAAATAAATTGTGTTTATTTAATGATTATTTTAGTACTTCACGAGCGGTTTATAACATACCTTTCGTGAGATAAATCGTTTTTGTTGAATAATAATATGGCACAAAAGAAGGTTGCTGTTGTGAGTATTTTCATCTTTCGATTCACTTCATAATTTTTTAGTTAGGCATTAATTACATCTAGTTATTTTCATGTACAGGTAACGGGTAGCAATAAAGGTATAGGATATGCTATCGTTAAAGGCTTATGTCAGGATTTCCCAGGCGATGTTTACTTGACAGCTCGAGACGAAACACGAGGATCAGCCGCAGTAAAATCTTTAAAAGATGTAAGTGTTTACAGAAGCTATTCAGTTATTTTTTTTTGTAAATTTTCAATTCTAATGATTGAATTTCTTCCGACCTAGTTGGGATTTAATCCAAAATTCCATCAACTTGATATCACCGATGATCAAAGTATTACCAAATTGAAAGATGATCTCGTTCAAAAGTACGGCGGCTTGGACGTGTTAGTGAATAATGCTGCGATCGCATTCAAAGTAATTGATTTTTTTCTCTCGATTAATTCATTAATTGAATTTTTCACTAAAATAATTATTCTTAGGTCAATTCTACGGAGCCTTTCGCGAAGCAAGCCAAAGAAACAATCCGCGTAAATTATTTCGCAACTAGAAAAATTTGCGAGATACTTTTTCCCATTCTAAGACCACATGCTAGAATTGTAAATGTCTCTAGTTCATGTGGTCATTTATGGAAAATACCTTCAGAATCATTAAGGCAAAAATTAGCTTCGGAGAGTTTAACCTTGAATGAATTGGACGAACTGATGAACGCGTTTGTCGAGTAAATATTTCTACATTTTGATTGATTTTTGTCAAGCCAATGAATCATTCCGGTTTTTTTTTCAAGTTCGGCTGAAAAAAACGAACACTCGAGCGAAGGCTGGGGAAGTAGTGCCTATGTTGTTTCCAAAGTTGGTGTATCTGCTTTAACGAGAATTCAACAGAGAGAGTTTCTCAAAGATGAACGAGCTGACATTGTTATAAATTCGGTGCATCCGGGTTATGTAGATACGGATATGACAAGTCATAAGGGACCATTGACTATTGAACAAGGTACCTGAGGTTTTCATAAATTTAACGTCTTTGCGATAGAAATGAGTAATTTTGAATTGTATTCATTACGAAATTTCATTTCTGTAGGCGCTGTTTCCTCTTTGTATGCCGCCTTGCTTCCGAAAAATATTACTGAACCAAAAGGAGCCTATATATGGCAAAATAAAGAAATCATCGATTGGACTGCACCTTTAAAATAATTTTTTTCGTATAAGTATTTTCACGTTAACACCGAAGTACGTTACTTCAAGTTCATATCACATAAGTTACTCGAAAACATTTTTTTCTAAATATACGAGTACATTAAACCCGCTGTGTTTTTTTCACGTAGGTAATCTCTGATCAGCTTATTCAGGTTTCTTTTCTGAGATCTTATAATCGTCATCATGAGAAATCTAACACGAAACAAATAGCAAAAAACACAATGTAAATAAGCCTATTGTGCATATAAATCGATCACAATAATAAAAAATAAATCTTGAAAGTTACCATCAGTATGAGCAGACGTCGAAGACAATTTACTAGGTAGTAGATTTGTTACGAGAAGTTTGCAAATTGTTGCAAATGCAAAGGTCGAACTTGCGAAATAGGTACTTGAATAATACCTAGATTATCTGACCACGTAATCAGATTGATTTTGATGAACTTTTGAAAAAGTTTATACTTATGTATAACCAACTATAACTCCTATGAATTCCTAAACTATGGTATATAATTGGTTAGAAATGCTACACAATTACTGCAATTAATGTTTAGTTACGTCAGTTACGGACAGTTACGGATTTGCTTTCTTCTACCACCTATTATTTTCAAATTATTACTTGATGATGTTGAGCCAACAAAAAGTCGCTGTCGTTAGTATAATTACTAATTTATTTTTACATAATACGTTTTAGCTAAATAATATTTGAATTGAAATTTCCTTGATACAGGTAACAGGAAGTAATAAAGGCATAGGATTTGCCACTGTGAAAGGCCTTTGTCAAAATTTCTCCGGAGATGTTTTCTTAACCTCGCGAGATGAAAGTCGAGGATTAGCTGCTGTGAAATCTTTAAATCAGGTACCAAAGCTCATTAATTTATGGTTTATGCCACGTGTGTTAGTGAAAAAGTTTGAATATTTTCCTAGTTGGGTTTTTACCCCAAATTCCATCAATTGGACATCACCAACGACGAAAGCATCGTTGAATTAAAAAATTACCTCGTTCAAGAGTATGGAGGATTAGACATATTAGTGAATAACGCTGGGATTGGTTTTCAAGTTTGTGACTTTATTTTGATTTCGAAAAATTATATGCGTCGTAGACATTTAACATTTCAAGTTCTGACTTCATCTGCAGGTCGGAAGCACTGAACCCCTTCCGCAAGCTAAAGAAACGATTCGAATTAATTATTTCGCTACAAGAAAAGTCTGTGACATATTATTTCCGATATTGAGATCACATGCCAGGATCGTAAATGTTTCTAGTCAATACGGAAAATTGTGCAGAATACCGTCGGAATCATTGAGGAAAAAGTTATCATCAGAAACTTTAACTATTGATCAATTAGACGAACTGATGAATGATTTCGTGAAGTAAGTTCATCAATCTGTTATCGCTTAGGTCACTACCTGAATGTTGTTCAACAGGTGTATAATTTCGTTCTTATATTTTGTATAAGAATTAATTTATTTTAATTTAATCAGATCATTTGAACATGATGATGATGTAGCCTTGCACTGGGGTAATAGCGCTTATTCGGTATCCAAAGTTGGCGTAGCAGCTCTAACGAGAATTCAGCAGAGGAATTTTCTTGAACATCATGAACGAGTTGATATTGTTGTGAATGCGGTGCATCCTGGCTACGTAGATACTGATTTGACATATCATAAAGGTTCTTTGACTCCTGATGAAGGTATAAAACATGTCGTTTATAACGTTCGATGAATTTAAATGAATTCAACGATATTGATATTCTACGATTTTGTTGTAGGCGCAGTTTCATCTTTGTATGCAGCTCTACTTCCGAAAAATATTACAGAACCGAAAGGAGGTTTTATTATGCAGGATAAAACTATTGTTGATTGGACTGCACCTTGCTAGAATCTTTTTAATACGAATTAAGTCACCGCAGTTGTAGATAGGTATATAAATTATATATCTACTATATATTTCCAAGGAATGAATATTGTATTTCTTTGTGGAGCTTTTTTTATTTGATTAAATATTGTTAAACAGCCAAAAACACGATGTAAATATAAACCTACTTAAATCGATCGCAATACTAAAAAAAAAACAAAAAAAAACTGAAAATTACCATCAGAAGTTTGCAAAGGTCGAACTGCCGCAGCATGCGAAATACTTCCTCATAGATAAGAACCCAGATTATCTGATCACATGATCAGATTGATTATGATAAACTTTTGAAAAAGTTTATACTTAGTTTTAGTTACGTATAACCAACTGTGACTTCTATGAAATACCTATTAATTCGAATCATATAAAAAAAAGTCGTGTTTAACGGTCGCTTTTATTGCGTCTGCCCATTTGTGAAATTGAACTATCGCACATACTTGAATGGTTAAAAATGTTACACAATTACTGCAATTGGGAAATGATTGAGTTTTCTCAATTACGGATTCGCTTTATTCTTTACCACCTCTCATTTTCAATTTACTTAATGATGTTGAGTCAACAAAGCAGCGTTTTAGCATCATCTTTGAAGAATGTGGCTGTAGTTAGTATAATTACCTACTAATTTCTTCTTACCTTAATACGTCTTAGCTAAATAATATTTGAAATTTCCTTGATACAGGTAACAGGAAGTAATAAAGGCATAGGATATGCCACTGTGAAAGGCCTTTGTCAAAATTTCTCCGGAGATGTTTACTTGACCTCGCGAGATGAAGGTCGAGGATTAGCTGCTGTGAAATCTTTAAATCAGGTACCAAAGCTTATGGTTTATGCCACGTGTGTTGGTGAAAGAATTTGAATTTTTCGTAGTTGGGATTTTACCCTAAATTCCATCAATTGGACATCACCGACGACGAAAGCATCGTTAAATTCAAAAATCACCTCATTCAAGAGTACGGAGGATTAGACGTATTGGTGAATAACGCTGCCATTGCTTTTCAAGTTTGTGATTTTATTTCGATTTCGAACAATTATATACATCGTAGACTTTTAACTGTTTTTCGAGTTCTGACTTCTGCAGGTAGGCAGCACCGAACCCTTTTCGTTACAAGCTAAAGAAACGATTCGAGTTAATTATTTCGCCACAAGGAAAGTTTGTGACATATTATTTCCGATACTGCGATCACATGCTAGGATCGTTAATCTGTCTAGTCAATTAGGAAAATTGTGCAGAATACCGTCGGAATCATTGAGGAAAAAGTTATCATCAGAAACTTTAACTATTAATGAATTAGACGAACTGATGAATGATTTCGTGAAGTAAGTTCATCAATTTGTTATCGTTTAGGTATATCTACATGAATGTTGTTCAACAGGCGTATAATTTTGTTCTTATACTTTGTATAAGAATTAATTTGTTTTAATTTAATCAGATTAGCTGGACATGATAATGATGTAGGCTTGCACTGGGGTAATAGCGCTTATTCGGTATCCAAAGTTGGCGTAGCAGCTTTAACGAGAATTCAGCAGAGGAATTTTCTTGAAGATCATGAACGAATTGATATTGTTGTGAATGCGGTGCATCCCGGCTACGTAGATACTGACATGACAAGTCATAAAGGTTCTTTGACTATTGATGAAGGTATAAAACATTTCCTTTATAAAGTTCGATGAATTTAAATTGATTCAACGATATATTGATATATGTACATATATTCCGCGATTTTGTTGTAGGTGCTGTTTCATCTTTGTATGCAGCTCTACTTCCAAAAAACATTACAGCACCGAAAGGAGCTTTTATTATGGAAAATAAAGCTATTATTGATTGGACTGCACCCTTCTAGAATCTTTTATGTACGAATTAAGTCACCGCAATTGTAAATAATATATTTTTCCAACGAATGATTGTTGTATTCTTTTGTCAATATTTTTTTATTTCATTAAATATTGTTTTGTTTACCTATCAAAGATACAATAAACAATAGGCATAAATGTAAGTTATCAGAAAATTAATGGTTTTTAATTTAAAGTCATTCGACAGTTCAACTTTTAATTGTTTATTTGTTATCATTTCAGTTATCGCCGATCATCTTCGATCTTCGTGCCGTTTGTCATTTGTGTAGAAATTTACTCGCTGATGGATCTGTTTTTCAATTCCGATGATAGAAAAGTTGCAGTCGTGAGTATATCAATGTTTGAAAAACATTCCAAAGCTTCAAACTAAGTTTACTTCTAATTTTATCTGTTTAAGTATGTACAATTTTCATTTTACTGTTGACTAGAATAGGTAACTGGTGGCAATAAAGGTATAGGATTGGCCATAGTAAAAGGTTTATGTCGTAAATTTTCTGGGGATGTTTATCTAACTGCTAGAAACATAGACAATGGTTTGAGTGCTGTTAAAAATTTATACAAAGTAAGTATGTGCTTATGCCTTTACATCTCGCATGGTGTAGGTATTAGAATCAAAAATCAACCATTTGAGAATTTTTATTTTCGTAGCTAGGGTTTCATCCAAAATTTCATCACCTCGACGTCACCAATTATGAAAGTATTTTGAAACTAAAACGTCACTTGGAGGAGAGCTACGGTGGATTGGACGTACTAATTAATAATGCAGCCATCGGATATTCGGTAACTTTTGCTACATCTGTGTACTTACAAATTATTATTGAAACGGTATCTAAATTCGTTATAGCACTTATCTGACGTTCCACTCTATACCCAAGTCAAAGAAACCCTAGCAGTAAATTATTTCGGCTTGAGAGACGTTTGCAACGTATTATTCCCACTTCTACGACCTCATGCTAGAGTCGTAAACTTATCCAGTTCTCAAGCAGCGATAAAAAATATACCAGGAGAATGTATACGAGAACAGATAGCATCGCAAGACCTTACCGAAGCAGATCTCTCCAGATTGATGGAATCTTACATAGGGTACGAATTATTATCTTTTTAAATCGAACTAGCACGCGTTAATCTTTTATGAAAAGTGTATATTTTTAGAGCAGTTCAAAGAAGCACCCATAAAGAAGAAGGTTGGCCCGAAGACAGCTACACAGTCTCTAAGATCGCGGTAAACGCATTGACCGCGATACAGCAAAGGGATTTTTTACTCGATGAGAGTCGTGAAGATGTGGTCGTCAATGCAGTCCATCCTGGTCAAATTGCCACCGACTTGACGCGTTTTAAAGGCTATCTAAATGCCGCCCAAGGTGCCGAGATACCATTGTACGCGGCATTACTTCCTAAAAATGTGGTCGAGCCTGTGGGATCGTTTATTTGGTGGAACAAACAAGTCATCGATTGGATCAATGGGCCTATACCTTTGATGTAGGTTGAATGATACGTCGATTGGGGTTTAAATTAGGTGTATTTAAACGTTATAACAGTCTTATGGTATTAAATATAAAATGGTTTGGCACGAGGTAGTGGTCGTATATTACTTTCCGTTTTTATACATCCGGATAAATATATTCCCAAGGAACTAGATCAGCTATACTGGTTAGAGTTAGTCGGAAAACTTCGGATATTGCTTCACCGATCGCTGGACCTATTTCTGTCGTTACTTCTTTCCAATTCTCATTCAAAAATGTCAACATATTTTCACCTGTAAATTAAAGACATTGGGTACTCGGGATAAAATTAAAATAAGCTAAAATTGACCAAATAATTTCTCAATTTTTTCAAAAAAAAAATCTTTATAACATTTCCTAGAATAATTAGTTTGGAGTGAAAAAATTTCAATATTTATTTTAAATGGAGCATTTTCTATTTTTTGGAAGAGATTTTTCTTTTTTGATTTATAATTTTTTTCGAATAATGAAATTGGAGATTTTTTTAAGTAATTGCTTCTGAGAGACAAAATAATTTTTTTCAATTTTTTTGTCATAAAAAA
>FIZV01054362.1:0-16681 GCA_900050545.1 Trionymus perrisii | reverse complement strand
TTCAAAGTTTGAAGGCTTGTGATTGGTCAAATTTTATAAAGAGTTGATTTTTTTTCTGACGCGTTTTCTCTCGTTCCGATTGATCTGAAATTTTTACAGTAGATGTAGTTGAGGTAGGAGAAAAGCTCATTGGATATTCTGAGCACAAGAAGCTGAACTGTACAGGAAAATGCAGGAAGTCCGCTATTGTGACACATAGTGTCTCTAGTTTTTTTTTTTTTTTGAAATAGTGTATAAAATGTGTGCCTCTTATTGGAATTCTTTTGTAAGCCATTGAACATTGGGATAAAATTTTATTAGCCTTAGACCTTTTTTATATTCATTGCCCTCCTGATTTGAGAACGTTAATACCCCGGTCCCACTGAGAATTTTATAGGTACCTTACTGAACCAAGCCGAAAAAGTACGCGTCTCTTTGAAATTCTTTTGTAAGTTTGAAATGGCTGATATTTACTATTTTTCCTTTTTTTTTTTTTGAGGAAATGTTAAAATACCTGCATATTTTTTCTAAGACTAAATTCTTTACTTGTTTATCAAGTAGACTTACCTAGCTTGGTATTTCAGTAGTGATAATGTATTTTTTAATCGATTATTTTCATTTTTTTCGAACAGGTGGTGCTGTGATCGTATCAATCATCGAAGAATTGACATCTCCACTATTAAAGATCCAGATGAAGCTTTAAGACTGTTCGTGCATTTGAAGAACGTTCACGGAATTTTTTGAAAACGAGACCCATCGTCATCAGGTCATGTTCCGTAAAGTCTTAGGTAAGTTGAACTTTCAAAGTTTTTTGATTTGTAATTTAATTTGAACTTTTTGCTAATCCGAAATTTAAGAACATATTGAATTTTTTTTTCCACTGGAAATTTTTTCGAAATATTCTGATACCTATTACATAAATTTGAAATTTGTTCATTTCGTCAAAGTCATGTTTTTTATATCTTGGTAATTTTTAATAAAAAATTAATTCCAATTTACAATTTTTTCTTTTTTAGTGTTTGATTTTGAGAACGTCTTGAATTTTATGCAATTGAAGGAATATGACGTATATTTCGAATACGAATCTGATTATTGCGATTTTTCAAAATTTGCAAAAATTGTGGTAGTAAAATATATGTAATTGAAAAATGTTTCATTTTGCCAGATTTTTTTTCTTAATTATGATAATTTCCAATTTGATTTCATTCAAGTTCAAGTTTTTCTTTCAACGTTTTTCAATTTGAGAATCTTAGTTTGAAATTTTTACAATTTTTTTACGAAGTGTTGAATTTAATTTTCAACGTTTTTAATTTTTTAGAAATTTTCAAATTTTGTAACTTTTAAAACTATCTAGTTCATTTTTTATTCTTTTTGATAAATGTATTTGATTTTTTATTCCTTTTGATGAATGTATTTGATGTTTTTCAAAAGTTACCCATTTTTTCAAGTATACCTACTCTTTGATTGTTTTTGAATTTTGTTGATTTTTCAGCGTTTCTAAATTTGCAAATTTTCCAAAATTTAAAACTTTTCAATTTGATTTTTTTCGAATTTTCTAATTTTTTTACGTAGGACGTCTTTTTAAAATTTATAAATTTTTCAAAAATGCACAACTTTTCCGAACCTCATCTGTGTGTTTCTAAAATGTATCAAGTTTCGAAATTTTTCATTGTTTTTCACCTTTTCAAAAATTCACGATCTTATTGTTTATTTCACTGCAGGAATATGAATTACGTATATGCTGTCGTCGCCGGAACAGGTTCGCTCAGAAGTAGTTTGATAGATCGAAATGTGGTGAACTTATGGAATTGCCAAATTGGATGATTCGAACACTTCGCAGATACTGCAAACACCACCAAGTTGAATTTTTAAATCTTGGGTAAGTTTTTTTTTCAAATTTATACTTTTTACTACTACCTACCAATTTTTTGAAAAATTTACTAGTACCTATTATACTCGTAGGTATTCTATAGTTTTTTTTCTTTACTTCGTCAAAATTCTTTGTTGTTCAACTTTTGTAATTTTTAGGACACATTTTGAATAGTCTGTACAATTTAACGTGGGCCCTGATCATTTTGCTTGGAGTATTAATATAATATAATATGGAGGGCTAGAAATAGACCATTTAGCATTATACACCAAGGTTTTCTGTAGATCGCGCTGTATCGAGCTGTAGTGGTCATCGGAGAACCCAAAACAAATAGTGAAACAGCTGGTATGATGATTACATTTTTTAAGAACCATTTCGTAAATTATTCAACACTATTAATTTCTTAATTTAATACCACATTACGAATTTTTCTAAAAAAAAAAGGGCGCGTAATTATTTTATCAAGAACAGCTGTTTGGGTTCTCCGATGACCACTACAACAGACTACAACATCGTTACAGCGCGCTCTACAGTAACACCCGTGGAAGCTACATTTCTAGCCCTCCAAAGCGCAAAAACACATACTTACCTACGTGTCGAATGGAAACGCAAAACGAACCCATAATGGAGTAATTTCTCTCGCATTAAGCTCATATCGAACTTGTCAGAATGCATTTTTTTATTCCTTCCAAAAAGGTGTCTACCTACGTGAATAAAAATAGATGAAAAAAAATCGTTTCTTTGTTTTCACTCAAATCACGCCACCACTTCGGATTATTCCTCTGGTCGTAATTCTACCGCGTAAATTTGATTTAATAAATTTACACACACTAAATTTACCCTTTTTTTTACCCGTACGTATATACATAAGTATATACGAGGGGAGTAAAAGCCGAAGATTAACAGGAGAGGAGAGAGAGAGCGGGAGGAAAAAGGCACATTATCACAGTTTTTCATTACCGAGATTCGCTTGCTTACCAACAAAATTCCTGTACGACGTTTCGTCGTTATATATCATCGCTGGTTTAAAATTGTTTGCGTTTTTGCGTCACTTATTTTAGTAATTTTTCAAGCTCGTTTTACTCTACACCTTTCGCAAAGTTTTCGTGAAAACCGTCGACTAATGCAGAAAAATTCATTTCGCCCGTATAAATTAAACGCTGATTTGGTTTATCTGTACAGTTATAAATTAACTTATCAACTGCTGCTGCGACACCGGCGATAAAGTTCGTACCCTATATTGTAAAATATACGGACGCGGACGTTAAGACCGCGTGAAAAAAAATTACTAGTACAAGCGAATCGATTATAGTCGCGTACTTGGCGATGAGTTACGATGTTTGATGAAATTAACTATCATGTACACTAATACTCACAAACGAAACGCAGATATCAAATCCGCGAAGTTTTGAGAAAGCTGTATTTTGCAACAAATTGTAAATCGTATATAGTTATTGTTTGCAGTCGATGTTACTAAAAGAACAGTGCACCAGCACCAGCACCACCGGAATCGTATAAGAAAATGGGCTAAGATACGGTGAGGACTGAGGAGGGGGCAGTGTGTAGGAAAAACATTGTAAAATGGTTCGTGAAGGTATCGCAAAGGTATAAGTACGCGATATAGTACAGTCTGCGCCAAGGAAAGGGTTACAAAAACAAACGCTTTTCGTTCTTCCATGCTGCGCCCTTAATTAACAAACACAGACCATTTAAAGCAATTACGATATTGCGCTTACATTTGAACCGCATGTCACGCATTTAAGCGGCTCATTTCCTCTGCAATTAAATCGTCCGTGACCATTGGTTTTATCTGATTCGACGCTACGCCGCGCTGTACCAATGAGTTGGTTCTTTTCCTTTGTCGCTTATTGTAAATTTCACTCAAACTACACTCATTTCTTAGAATTATATCCCTATGTATTACTGCTTAACTATGCAGTACCTTTTGCATTACACTATGTCGGAACATATTCTTAGGGGGGAGGGGGCCAGTGGCGTATTTAATAGGGAAGTTATGGAAATCCGACTTTCCTCCAAATTTTCAAAGAAATGCGATTTTTGTGAAGTGGTTATTAAAAATAAAAATTTGAAAACCTTGTAAAAGTGTTCAAAAATTCTGCAGAAATTGAGAAAAAAAATTAAAAAGAAAATTAAATTAAAGCTAAAGTGAAAAAAGTTTTCGTTTTTCGATTTGTACCTTTTTACAGGTGGTTTTACTCGTATTATGGCACTAGTTTTATATTTCTTTTGATAGACATATTTTGGAGATACGTGAGCAGAGGGAGGGGATAGTTTTTTTAATATTCTTAAAAAAATTTATAGTCTATGCATTTTACTGAAAATTTGTTAATTTTTGAAAATTTACAATTTCATGAAATTTAACAGACCATTATAGAAATTAACTATGGTATTTTTAAAAATTCCACAATTTTGATTTTTGGAAATTTGACAACTTTTAAAAATTACGATATTTTTGAAAATTCAATAATTTTTTCGAATTTTCGAATTTTAAAAAATTCAACGAGTTTAGGAAATTTGATAATTTTGAAAATTTTGCAATTTTGGTAAATTGTTGAATCATTAAAAATTCAATAATTTAAAAATTTCTCAGTTTTTGAGGAACTGAAAATTTTTAAAAACTTTGCAAATTTAAAAGTTCCGCAATTTTTGAAAAATCAATAATATTTTCAAATTTTAGAATTTTAGAAAATTCAACGATTTCAGGAAATTCGATAATTTTGAAAACTTTTCAACTTCGGAAAATTGTTGGTCCATTAAAAATTAACAATTTTTAAAAATCCAATAATTTGTAAAAATTTGCCAATTTTTGAAAAATCAATATTTTTTTTGAATTAGAGAATTTTAGAAAATTTAACGATTTTAGGAAGTTTGATAATTTTGAAAATTTTTCAATTTCGGAAAATTGTTAGGCCAATAAAAATTAACAATTTTTTAAAATTCGGTCATTTTGGAAAATTTTGTAATTTTTAAAAATTCAATAGTTATAGAAAATTTGTCAGTTTTCGAAGAATTGACAATTTTTAGAAATTTGCCAATTTTTGAAAAATATGCCATTTTTGACAAATCAATAATTTTTTCGAATTTACCTAGATAATTTTAGAAAATTTAACAACTTTAGAAAATTTGATAATTTTCGAAAATTTTGCAATTTTGAAAAATTATTGGATCCTTAAAAATTGATAATTTTTGAAAATTTTGCGATTCAGGCAATGCAATGATTTGAAATTGTGAAAAAATATATGATGTTTTGAGCTCTAAAATATATGCGAAAAAAAAAATTTGGAGGTGTATCTCGGCATTTTCAATGTTGGAAATAGTAAATGAAGTTGGAAAACGACTTTTGGGGGAGAATGTGTCGAAGGAGACATTGTGTATATTTTTTCTACAAGGACCTCTACATAAACAAACAACATATTAAAATAAAATTACGCTAATCTATCAGCTAGCGCTGGGGAAAAAAATTTCATAGCCTTCCCCTGCTCTCTGAATCAAAACTATTTTCAAGTCCATCATTGCGAGGATTTAAAAGTAAAACCCATACTACCGAAGCTAATTTATAACGAAGTTGAAAACCCTATAAACCGACCCCTATATAATCTCATTCATTCAAGATTCCAAATACACTTTGGGCTATCACTCCTTAACGAGCGGCAAATTATAATTTCTGTTTATAAAATGGAAATTCGAGAAAACCTTACCGTTGGGTTATAAGATAATTCGAATGTCTCGTTTCTTTTCGTCCATTTCTTATCGCCATCAATAGCTCTTCAAACAGCTATGGTTGCGAAAATTGTACCGGACATGCGGCATTGCGGCGCGGTGAAAATCTCACCGATTTCAGTTCCACTAAAGTTTCAATCTCGTGTGGATGGTCGGCCAGCTTATTTTAATGCGTATTGGTTTCCGGTTGGCTACGTTTAGTATAGGCTTTTCTTATTTATTTATCGAAATCAACTTTCAATCTGATATTCAGAGCTAGTGCGGTGAAGGTGTCTATCCCAAATCTTTTTTTGTTTGCAAATGTTTGAAGGACGTGGGATTACTTTGAAAACTTCGTAAAATATTGCAGAATTCTCTTTCGGTAAAATTTTGGGAAGTTCCGAATTTCAAATTCGATAGCATTTTGAGAAATTCCAAATATCTACTTTAAATTCGGTAACTTTCGACTTTTTGTCAATAGTATTTGGCAAAGTTCTGAAAAATTTTGTCAAAAATTTTACCATTGGAAATGTTTTTAAATTGTGTGAATTTTAAAAATTTATCCAACCTTAAGATTTATTAAAACATGAATCAACCAAATTTGTAAATTTTTCAAACAAGTTCCACTAAGTACACTCTTGAAGTTTTTTCTATAATTTAAAGATTTTTTGAATTTGCGAAATTTCAGAAATTTCAAAATCCTTTAAAACTCAAATAACTTTGAAAATAGCTTTCTTTTTTTAATTTTAGAAAATTATGATGAATTGAAATTGGCCAAATTAAAAAAATTTATGAAAATTTAAAAATGTATTTTTTTTTTAATCTTGGGAACTTTGGTGAATTTTGAAAAAAATACGTTGAATTTTTGCAAAGATTTTTACTAAATTTCAAAAATTATCGTAAGAATTTATCTAACTTACCTTTAAAACAGGATTAAAATTTGAAAATCACTACACTTAAATCTTTCTTAAATTTTAAAGATTTTGAAATTTTCAAAATTTTTACGGAATTCATTTTATTTTTAAAACTGAAAAAAAAATGAAAAATTGACTTTTTTTAAATTTTGGAAAATTTGCCCGCACAAGAAACCCAATCTAACTTGTGAAATTTATTTAATTTTAAGAGTTTTCAAATTTCAAACCTTCACCAACTTTAAAAAAATTTTAAATTTTGAATTCAAAAAAAAAATTATTATGACGTAAATTTTGAATTTATTCCTAATTAAAATTTTTAAAATTAATTTTAAAGGTTTCCTAAATTCTTAAAATTTAACAAATAAAAAAAATTGTGAAAAATCCTTGAACCTCAAAAACTTGACTAATAAAATTTTTTAAACATTTCTATGCATTTTAAAAATCGATCAAGTTTAAAAAATGGTGAAATTGAGAATCAGAGAATTTCGATGTTTCAAGCATTTTCTCAAATTCTGAGTTGACTGAAATTTTTAAATATTTTATGAATTTTGAAGATTTGTTGAATTCGCCACATCTAAAAAGTTCAAAAAATTGCAAAAATCAACCAAACTTTTAAAATCAATTTTTTAATTTTTTAAAATGAAATTTAGTCTAATTTTAAAAATTTATCCAACTTTTACTTAGCTCTTTGTTAAAATTTGAAAATTACTAAATTTCAGTGTTCCGTCAAATTTTGAAAATTTTGGTGGACTTATACTTCGTATTGCTTTACCTATTCCTGAAAAAATTGAAAACCGGTACCAGGTACCTAACATTCGGCATTTTCGTAATCTACACCCGCCTAAAAAATCTGCTAAAGTCGTCTCAGCCATCTTACATCTTTCGAGCTATTTATCAATTATCACCGTATAATTTCAAAAGCTGTAAAAATAAAAAATTGAATGGGCAAAATGCGTAAAAAACCGTCTATGCTCGTAACTTTACCAAAATACACACGTAAACTATATTTGAGTATAGGAATCGGTATACGAAGGGGAAGTATATGGGTTTATGGTGCAGGTTCGCCAGATGCTGGGCAAAAAACAAAACGTGCTTCAAATATTTAATAACTCTTTACGATTCCTTAATACACGAGTACATTTATATAGGTTCTAGAAACCACGGCTGCGTTGTGGTTTTACTAGAAATTAATTCGAGTAGACGTAGGTAGGTAGGTACCTGTACACCTACACACGAACGTATGGAATACTTTTAAATATAAATTACATGAATGCAGGATACGATTGTTATATTTTGGAAAACAGCCTCACCGGTGTAATTACGCGACACATTTTGAAATATATTTTTAGGTATTTCTTATGCAGCGCCGGATGTCTTTGAAAGCTTGCCATACTGTAACAATGCAGCTTAATAAACATTATCGATTTCGAACACCTTATACAGGATAAGTTGCAATTCGAATATGTAGGTATAAAGGTAAAGTACAGAATACCGCAGAAGTTAATTTCATATCTGATACCGGAAAGGTTAACGTAGTCGGTGCCCGCGTTACTCTCCGTATAAGGCACCCAACAACCAAATGGCTTCGTTATACCCCAAAACTATGTACATCTATACGAAACCATTTACCCATTAATGAACACGCAAAAACATTTAAATTAAGAACGTTGCTAATTTTGTCGTAGATAATTGCCTTACGAGTTTCTCAATTATTTTATTCCACCAGACAACAACGCGAGAGAATGAGAGTTGAGAAATGGAGAAAGGCTCAAAGCTGGGGTACGTCGCATCGGCGTCATGAGCTAGCCGAGGTGTCGGGGTAATCGTACCAATACCGCATACCAAAGTACACATAGACCTTCAATGGAAAATAATTAAATCGATATTTAATGCCGCTTTTGTTTTCAGTCACGCATTATATGTACGTTGTAGCATCAGCTCTCGTGATTAACGTTCGAAATCGTTAAATCTTGCGGCAGTTAACAACCTACACAACAGTTCCACGACGTATTTATAAACTACAACGATCTAGTACCTACGTCAATAATTGTAAGATTACCCCCCACCCCCTCTGAATTATTTTCTTTTTTCGCTGGCAATATGTTTATTAGGGTGGATCGAAAATTTAAAAAAAAATTAAAAACACTTTTTGTTAAAATATAGTAATAAATTCACAAAAAAGAACAAACAAATTTCTCAGCATACTTTTTTAAAACAATTTTCTCACAAAACATAATAATTGGATGAAAAATTTTCTCATGAAAAATTACAATGAAAAGTGTGAGCGCTGCAGTGATTACTTATCTCGGAATTTTATGTCAGAGTCCACATCTTTGATTTTAATTTTTCATGAGAAAATTTTTCATCCAATTACGTATTATGTTTTTAGAAAATTGCTTTGAAGAAGTATGTCGAGAAGATTTTTTAGTCTTTTTTGTGAATTTATTACTATTAACGAAAAGTCTTTTTTTTTATTTCAATTATAATTTTTTAATTTTCCACTTTTTAATAATACCATAAGAATTTACAAAAATATTCCATAATTAAAATTTCAACACATAAAATATTGCAATATAAATTTTAAATTTATTACATATGAAATATTTTCAAAAATTAGCCTAGGTAAATCTGGCGTTAGGTATGAGAACGCAAACTAGAAAGACGTAATCTGAGATCTGAGCCAACGCGCATCCCCGTGCTTTCAAGAATACATGGGTGGAGGAGCAGCACACGCCGCGCCATCCCTATTAACAGGTCGAAAACGATTTTGCACACTTTGAGGTACAGAATTGAAATTCGGTGCAGAATTTGAGATGTGCCGCACGCCGCGCCATCCCCTAATACAAGTTTGTCAAAAACGACCTTGTACTATCGCATTGTCATCTGAAACCAAGGTCTATGTAAATTTTCAAAAAAAATTGTCTTTAAAAAGTCTAAAATACTTCTAAGATTTGATTTCTGACAGAAATCCACAGCGATCCGCAAAGTTAAGAAAACTGTTTGAGAAAAGTGTGTAGTAATAATAATAATTAATACAGGAATGAGGCTGAGTTGGATCAGATTATGTTTTTAATATTTTCTCACCTACCTATGTATTTAAATAGGTATCAATTATAGTACTAATGAAAAGAAAAAAAGATATCAAACTTACGTGCTATTGCATTTTTTTTTTTTTTTTTGGCATGTTTAAAAAATTTTTTAAAACATTCTGGTACAAAACTATTTCAAAAAGAACATTAATTATTTCCAGCTACAAAGATATTCTGAACGAAGTCCATGGTGAATCAAAAAGTCCAAACTGAATACCGAATCGTTGCATTATATTCATAAGGCCTAATTTATAGAAAGCAGAACTTATTAAAGAATTTGATGTATCATGGGACGAAGCGATTGTTTCATTTCCTGCCGCTCCTTGCATTCCCGTGGAAGCCAATCATCTCTTGTACATTCTATACACGTCAGACAGCATGGGTAGGCAAAATATTGAATCAAACTGCCATAATGATTTAGATCTTTTCATCAGTGATGAACTTTCCTAAGTTTTACTAGCAGTCCAAAAGGTGTATCAAGATCAACAGGAGGTCATATAGCCATTTTATGCTGGTCAATGTACGTCATTTATGGAATGTCAGGGGATGCCGTTTGGTGGACGGCTTCTGATAAGGATATGGGATAGGAATTGCCTCACTCGTAGGTATATTATTTTTACGGATAATTGAGTGGCGAGGAGGTAGGTATCGATCAGTAAAATTTTTAAAGGTATTGTGAATTTGATGTTCCACATTATATGCGTTGCTACTTTTTTTGATATTGTAGGGATTATTATACCATGGATGCCGGTTGTAAAGATGAATATGGTAATATTTATGTAACCGCAAGAAATGACAAGATCATTAATGTTTCTGACCATAGGTTCTTATCGACTGCTGTTCTAGGGGCTGTTATTTTGTCGCATCCTGATATGTATATTGTTGACGCTGTGGTAATCAGCGTTCCTGAATCCACCAAAGGATAAGTACCACTTTGTCTTTCTATGTATATAACAATAATGGCAGGGTTATCACCTTAAAAATCTTATTTCATTGAACAATGGGAAATGGACTGGATATCGCTACTTACCTATTTATAATTTTAGGTTACTACTAAAAATCCCATAAGCAAAGATATTATAGTTGAACTGCGAGCTAGTAATGCTGGCGCGTGACTCAATTGGGTCATGTTGCATCAACTACGAAACTTGGTGATCGTGATATCTATAGGACCTTTGCTCTTTTGCAGATTTTTTATGAATTACCTAGGTATAAAACATATTTTGATAGTATAGTTTTGAATTTTTTATGTTTTACATAATATTTTGTAAGTCTGGTAGAAAATGTAAGAATTAGGCGTTGAAATCTTGAAATAGGTACGCGTTTCCATGCCAAGGAAAATCCTAAAAAAAATTTAAAATTTTTTGAATTAGAGTCCATCTCTCCTGAAAATTTGAAAAAACTATTTTCAAGATTGTGAAAAATTAAAATCTAAAACCCCACAGTTTTGTGTCAGACAAAAGAGGTAAAAACTGAACTCACTTTAGGGGATAAGGCGTAAGGATTATGGTAGGAAAACAAAAATTTTACCAGTAAGTTTTCAAACGACAAGAATAAGAAAATTCAAAAATCCCAGGTGAGGGCTGATTCACCGTTCTTACTATGCTCCCCTCTTTTCACGACAAGTGAAGCAGTAAATCAAGCAGGTAATTAGGTATTACAAATTAAATAAGATTTTAGCTAAGCCAAAAAATCTCCCAGTAATTAAATCAATTGTCCACCGTATATCGCAATTCTTTGTAGGTGAATTTTCGTATCGTTTTAGTCAATGGACCGTCATGTATGAGAGCTATACTTTAGTTCATTTTCCAACCAATATCTACGTGTCTACTTCACTTCTAACAAACCTGATCATTGCACAGAATATTTTGGTGATGTATAAAAAATTACATAGGTAATTAGGTACACGTTGTTTCTCTCATGAGTAATAATTACTGGAGCATCGGCATATCATTACTGAATGGGTGATTTGTGCTGTTCTCAGCACCCTATCCCATGGTGTAACCCAGTCAGTTATTTTTGCCACTTCAGACCAAAAAGTTCCGGATCTTCCATTGATTTTCTAAATGTTTCTTCATTTCTTTACAGTGCAGGCATTTGTGTTTTCACGACCCATCATAAAAAATTATGTTAATATTTTTAGGGCAAATCATGCACTTGGATACACATAGTATACGCAGGTGAATGAATATTGGGGAACACCTCGTTTATGCTCGGGTGAATTTTTTTGGTCCTACCTTCCAAAATTGTTCTTTTTTAAAAGAAATCAACCCCTAAATTTCAAACGTTGTCTAGTGTCTACGTACCCGTTCCCAATTTCTTAAAAATTCAGAAATCAAAAGTATGTACCTAAGTATCTTTACATATCTCAAATAAAATGAAACGCCACCACCCTCTCATTCACCCCCAAAAAATTATACAATTTTGATAAAGTTTACCTAAATATGTTTTTACAAAATCGTATTAAAATTTATAAAAATTAAATATTATTTTTGCGAAACTGTATCAAAATTCATATGTAATAAAAAATTGACCAAGCAAGACTTGGCAGGTAAAAATACCAACCTTGTGATCAATTCATATGTTCTTTAATTTGGAAAAATGCATTTTTTATTTTTATTTTCTCAAATATGGGAACCTCCGAAGCATCACTAAAAATTCAGTATGAAGAAAACTAAAAATAGGTAGGGATCATTTTCTCATAAAGAGGAACAATCTCGGGGGTGAAAGCAAAAAACAAAATTACGAATAGAACAGGAAAATAATGACCACTCTAATACACATTGTGGATTGAAGGGGGGATGTAGGCAATGAGACACCATAGTACATACATACCTACATGATGTTGTTAAGTTGATTTTTCCTAACTTAAAGACCTTGTTTGGGCGCTAAAAATGTAGGCACTTCCAAAATATCCTCGAATACGCCGAAATAAAATTTTAAAATTTGATAGCAATGAATTATCAGAAAGCCCGAAAGGTCGTCTTAAAAACAGAAAAATGCAAAAAATTTAATTTTTAAAGTTCCAGGAAAATATGTTTTGAAGATATCATTGATTGAACAAATAGAAATCCATTCTTTGTAATTCGAAGAACTTTTGATGAAAAGGCAAATTTTAAAATTATCATTTCTTTAGTTTTAAAATACGAGTAAAACAACGAACAATTATTCCAGCCAGAAGAGCAAAGACTGTCAAACGGTTTTCTACTTATCTTGAGTAGCTAGGTATAGCTCCAATTTAAATTATAATTCAGGGCGAAAAGCACTTCGTAAATATATTCGGTACACAATAATAATTTAAATTTTAATTCGTTGCCACGCAACTGGTACGAAAAATTACTTTATCCAAAATATTTTTTTTTTGACATCATCCCACTTTTCCGAATCGTCAAAATGTTATTTTCAATTTGTTTTTCGAAAAATTAATTATTTTCCGTAAAACATTAGGTATTAAAATAGTATAAATAAGCATTAAAAAAATAACGTCGCGATTGTCTCGAGAATAAAAGATATTAAAAAATTACAATCTAACCATAAGTTACATCTGCACATATTGAAAACGTAGGCGTTACTTATTGTACATGTACACTGTGCAATGAATAATATCCCCTCGACAACGTTCATCCCCTTATCTGGTCAATATATATTATATATAGGTGAAAGAAGCTTTCTCCAGTTTATCAGTTCTCGTTCTACCGTTGTCACTCCCCTTACAAAAGTTTTACTCGTGTTTTTTTCCTTCTTACATGTACATTTAGCATATAGCCCTGCGAATAATTATTACATTATTTGGTAAGTGGTGTTTTACTGTTTTGCATTTGCGACTTTATTTTTTCGCGCTCTTTTCAAAAATTAAAAATACAAAAATACAGTTTGCGTTTATGTGAATTCTGCACTTTGTTACGAACAGGTATTGGATTGTTGCTTTTTTTTAATCCATTAATTGGGATAGGTATTTCTTCACCTTATTTTAGTCGTTTGATTAGGCTTTGTTTAAGATTTAAAATTTATGTAAAATCATTCGTAATATTTTAGTAGTCGAGTGTACTCGTGAGATAAAGCTTTAGTTTTTTGATAAGTTTTGTCGATAAATACGAAGGTGTTTACCCACTTAAGTACCGAATGATAGTATTTTAAATTGTTATTTCCATTTCATTTCAACACTTTCACGGCTATTGAGGTAATTTTACAAAAAAAAATTAATTTATCAAGAGCACATCATGCTCGAGTTTTTAAATTCTTTCTTCCTTTTAGAAAAATAAATATGCCAGGATACCTATCTAGATAGGTTGAAAAAAAAAATCATTAAACAAAATAAATTCTTGCCAGTGGCATTTCATTAAAATTACCGTCCGAAATTTTTGAAAATATTTTTCTATTTTAATTGAATCGCGATGTTCATAAGTAGGTATGATGAAGATGATACCTACTCGTGTATTCGTACTTATGTAAAAAAAATGAACGAATTCAGTCCTGTTGAAAAATAATGAGCGAATAATTTATTCGTGATAATAAAATTTATAAATTCATTACGTAAAGTGAAATTTTTCAATCTTCATTTACCAACGTAACAAAAATACAACTTTCCATGCCCATACCTATCTACTAACGCAGAATTCTAATTGGGAATTCACGAAATCAGATCTAATTAGAAATCATGCCCACTACTCTATTCTTGGATGAGATTTCCGGTGTATTATCAGTTAAGATTTGAGGAGTGCAAATATAATTTTTTATCCATAGAATCAATTTTTCTTTTTAAAAAACATAAAATTTTAGTCATTTTTCAATAGCCTTCAAATTTCTACGTGTATCTCAAAAACGACAAGTGCCAGGAATTTGAAATATTAATGGTGTATTGAATATATAAAAGTCTGGATTACATGCTCATATTTCGATTCATGCCCATATTTTAATTACAACTGAAGCTATTCGCGATGTCCGAAAGCAGAGCAATTAGGGGAATTGTCAATTGTAAGTAGATAAGTAACTGTGTGACCAAAATCAGTAATCAGTAACATTTCCGAAACAGTGCGCCAGTGATTTTTTTTATTTGAAATTTTATTTTTCACCTCAAAATACTAGAACATGAAGACGTTTCAATTTTTCCGAATAGCTTCGCTCTTAAAAATTTGAGAATTGGGCTTTTGAGGAGCTAAAACTTGGAAGGATATTCTAAGTAAGTAACAAAATCGGCATAGGGACAGAACCTTCTCTGGTAATGCAAATACCATATTAGAGGTCATTAGTTATGGGCCTCAATTTTTATGGGTATCTACGTGAAAAGGGGGAAAAAAATTACCAAATAGATCCGCTTTACGATACCTACCTACCTACCTATTTTGTTCAAAATGAAAAAAATATATATTTTCCTTAGAGATTATTTTCCTTTTGAAAAATAAAATTAACAAGCCAATAAAAAAACGAAAAATATAATCTATTAAAGTTTACCATCTTCACTCAATTCTTCAGTACTTATAGGTATTAAAATTGAAGATTGACAATTTTTCAATAACACGAAATGTTATTCCAAATAATATCAAAATGGGTGTTTTTTGATGAAAAAAAAAACAAGATGAACTTTCGTTCTTAGTGAAAAAATGGATAAACAACTGCCACCATGTCTTGATTTTTTTTAAATCTTTATATTCCATATTATATTGAAGTAGGTGAGCCTTTGAAGTTATTTTCGTTTTTTTCTAAATAGAACATCCTTGTGATCGTAAATTCCATCCTAAGTCTTAACCTTAATCAATTTTAGATTTCAATTTCTGTACCTTTAAAAGTCTTTTTCTAATTATTTTTCTACAAATAGGCTCCTCTTGCACTTCTTTACGACGCTTAAAGCCTGTAGGATAATAAAGCTTAATCTTGCGTTTTAAGTTCATTTTTTAATTTACAATTTAACGAACTTTTTTCGTTGACGATACGTGTAAAAAGAAATTGGTGCTTGTTAGATGCGATACAACGAATATATTTTTCAACGAGTGAGGATAATTATACACACTATGGGAATTTACAAATACAAGTCACTGATGCGTCTGCACTAGATTCGATAATATCGACATGTCGCTAGAACATTCATTTGAAAAGACAGTTTCGCAATTCTTCTTCAAGAAGCAGAAGAAGATAAACATTATTGCGAAAAGGCAGTTCATTTTTCATCGCTAATGAATATTAGACGAATAAAAAAAATGCACTTGTAGGAGCTCACTGCGACAAAAACATACCAATAATATAATTTTTATTGAATGAAAAATAATGAAAGAAAATTCTAAAAACTCAATTTTACGACATCCCAACCGGATTATATGTACCTATAAGGAAGAATAGGCGAATATGAACCCTTCCCTAATATGGACTACCTACCGCTCTAGCAAAAAATCATTTTTGATGGCGAATGCATTTAACGCAAATAATGTCCGGAAATCCCCCTCCCCCTTCAAAAAATCGCTCCATCAAACTTTTTTTCAAGTCCTTTTGAAGTGAAACTTCTTTAGGCGCTCTATTCAACTTGAGATGAGAGTGAAGTTAAATTATAGCAGAACATGTAAATGTGCATGTGTGTGCACACAGTCTCACATGTTATGCCATACATTGTAATTCCTACCATATTTAATCCTTAGCATTATTAATAATGCAATGTAGGTGTTAATTGTGATCGAATAATATGTATTAAGGTTCCTTAAGCTTTCGAAATTCCGTACTTATGAGTACTTACGTAACTACCTATGTAACATGTCATGCTACCAGAAAGGGAGGCACTAGTGGAGGAAAAGTATACCCACTCTCCTCCTAAAGAATAAACTTATTGCGTTTTACTCAAAATCATTTTTCCTCCAATAGCATCTGTTTCTTGAATCACGGTCGGTCACATATTATTATTATGCATTTTCATTTTAAATTACACAAAAATTGTTTTTCTTTCAGTTTTATGAATTATCAATTAATAATATTTGTACCTATGCATTATTTCATTTTAGTATCAAGAATTTTTTTCTTTTTAATCATTAATTTTTGGTTACTATTAAATTTCATGAGGAAAAGAAGTTTCACTTTTACAAAAAAAAAAAAAAAAAAAAAAAAAAATGCTACAAGTTTTGCAAATA
>FIZV01054343.1:0-23664 GCA_900050545.1 Trionymus perrisii | reverse complement strand
AAAAAATTGGAATTTTTTTTTTCTTTTTTTTTTTTTTTTTAATTAGAATTTTTCACAATTTAACTGAATTTTTTATTTTGATTCGTACCTCAATTTAATTTTTTCAGCATTTTTTAATATGTATTTAAATTTTTTTAAAATTTAAGAGTTACCGTTTCGAAAAACTTTATACTGTCAATAATACTGTCAATAATTTCACTTTTTGAAAAACAAATAATAACCTATGTATGTTTTGGAAATATCCAAAATATTTGTTTAAATTGTATATCTACATCTTAAAAAGATTTGAAAGTTATAATTTTGTAAAATTTTATTCTATATACACTAAAAAAAAATTCCAGGTACCTACATACGAATATTAATTTTGGAAGACGAGTTTCTAGAAATAACACTTACTTGAAAAAATGCCATTTTATTCGCTTTTTAAAAAAATTTCAATCTAATTTGTAATTTTAAAAAAATATATAGAATTGAGAGAAATAAAAAAAATTAAAAAAAAAAGGAAAAGAAAAGAAAAAAAAATAAAAAAATAAAAACTTTGAAAATGTCTTGCTTGAACAAAAAAATAATTTCAATTAATTTCAAAAAAAAAAAAACAAAAAAAAAAAAATTAATTTAGAAATTAAAATTATTTTGATTTTTTATCAAACTAAAATTTTAATTTCTTCTTATCAATTTTTTCCAATTCTCCAAAATTTAAAAAATTACTCACGAGTACCTACTAAATGTTTAAAAAGTTCCAGATTTCAGAATTGTACATGGCTAAAGTTTGAAATTGAATCAATTTTAAAATTTTATAAATAATGATTTTTTTTTGATGATTTGTGACTTTTGAAAGATTATCATTTATCAAACGAGGAAGCTGATCAATTTCAAAAAAAAAAAAAAAAAAAAAATTGAGAATTTAAACGAAATTCCAGAAATTATCAATGAATTTTAAAAATTAATATGTATAATTCCAAAATTTTATCAAATTTCAATTTTTTTTTAAATTTCATATTTTCATTTTTCATTAAATTAAAATTTTTTACTAATTTCAAAAATTTAGTAAGTTTTTATCAAAGTTTAAAAATTTATTAAGATTTAATTTTTAGATTGCACTCCCTTTTTTCAATCTTTTTCAATTTTCCAAATTTAAAGAAATTTTTGAGTTTCTACAAAATTTTAAAAATTAAACCTAAAAGAAAAAGGTTTGAAGGTTAACTAAATAAAAAAAATATAAAATTGTACTTGGCGAGCTAGCTAGGTAGCTACCAATAATTTTTTGAATATTTATTACATGGTATTTGAAGTTCAAAAAATTTTCCCTTGTGTAAACCAGAAAAAAAGAATTTTTGGAGCACGTGAAAAATCAGAAACAATACTTATTCACGGTCAAAACTTTTGGATGCTGATAAATTTGTCTCGATTTAAAATTTTTAGACTCAGCACTTGACTGACTGTTTTTCATCAAAGTTGAAAAAAATTGCTATGTACTTAACAAAATGTAATAGTTTTGGAAACTTCGCAGCAATTTTCTCGTTAAAATAGGTCAAATTCGCCAGAACTATGCTAAAATAAGACGTATGTATACTCATATATCGTACTCGTATGTTTATGAATTCAAACGAGAGTAAATTTAAAATTAACTAGACGTACCTAACTTAATTAGGTACGTCAACACCAAAAGTGTACTGGCGATACTCGAATTATCCGGTTAGCAATATCAAGAGTTATTTGACGTGTTCGCGTGCCTGGACGTTACAATTAATATATAGCAGCAAATAAACCTTAAGCTATAGGTATTGTCTGACATTTTCTTACTGGTGTGTTCATAATTTAGTAGAATAATTGCAAGCGTTTGTTTTGTAACAATTTGGACACTTGAAAAGGTATAATATTTGATACCTTCGATTACCCGGTGTCATTTTGGTCACCGGTCGTGTATGAATTTTGAAATTTTGCGTTTTTAATAGTTTATACGATAATTAAAGGTTGACGCTTATATTGCTAAGTAAACATTTACAGCATTATCGGAATGGAAACATCTGTCGCGTGAACATGTCATTCTTTTACCAAGCAATTTCATATATCTCTAATTGCCATCGAGTCATCGAGTCGAGCTTCGTTAAGAAATGTTTCAAAATTTTGACCACTCGCTCAAATGTATAATAATTCAAAGAGAAGACGTAATCGTGTATAAGACTAAAAATCACAAAATTTATCTGCTTGGTACAAATCACACGAGTAAACAAAGCGTTAAGGCGATACAGAAACTCATCAATCTAGTGCAACCTCAAATCGTCGCCGTCGAATTATGCCAGGAACGTTTGGAAAACGCCAATGTGTTCAAAGATCGCGAAAAATACGAAAGAAAATATCGAGATTTAATCCACGTGCCGCATGCCATGCGTCAAAAAGCGGTTGGAGAAATAACCAGACTTATATTAGCTTATCAAGCTATGCGACAAAAAAACACTTTGACAGAGAAACATTTCGCTCCTCCGAAGTGCCAATATAAACTAAAACCAATTCACATCGACGAAAACTTGACTATCGCAGGTGACGTATTCACCCCATTTAGAAATTTCGTATGGAGTTTACATACCAACGGACTGAATTACTTGTCGAGTCCTCAAGCACCCTATAAAATTATACTGGCAGATCAACCAATCAGCGTTACGTACGCCAAATTAGCGAACGCGTTAGATCCAGAAGAGAAGACGATTATTCGAACCTATAAAAGGGACTTTTTAGGCATGTTTTTTCAAAATCAAAATGGAATAATGAAAAAAATATGGAGTCGTAACAAAAATATTAGGAAAATTATGGTGCAAGAACGTGACGAATGTTTGGCTACGTCTATTTTAAGGGCTGCTGAACACTCTAAACTGTGGGGTATTGAATTTTCGCGAGTTGTAGCCGTAGTGGGTCGTGCACACATCGATGGCATATTAACCCAATGGATTTCTAAATCCAAAATGAAACAATAAAAAAATTAAATGAACAATTACATATTGAACATCTGAACCGCTAGTTAAAAATTTCATTCTGATATTATTAATTATTACGATTCTTGCGTAGCATATCTACACAGTGAGTAGTGTAGCCAAAAAGGAAGGTCGAAGGGATCTGAAGCTCCTTGCTTGGAGGAAAAATGTAATGATGCGAAGTTTATAAAAAATACAATACTGGGTGTAAATTTTTTCCCAGTTCACTCGTAAATAATTTTTTAAAGTTTGATTTCTATAAAAAAAATTAATACGAGTAGGTATGTTTTTTTCAATTTCATTGTTTTAAATAAATTTATAAAAAAATTGTTTTTTTCTGAGCGTTTTCAAAAAATGAAGAATTAAAAATTTTTTTTGACAAATTTTTTCAGAGTGATTTTTTAATTAAAGGTATTTTTCTTGTAGATTTATTTTCAAAAAAAACTTATTTTTGAAGAAAACCTTTTTTACCTAGGTATTTAAAATTTGATCAAGTTTTACTCTTTTTAAAATTCAACAAAAACTTTTTAAATTTGGGAATTTAAACTCGAGTACGTACAGGGCACTCCCTCATATCAGTTATTTTTTTGTTTAAAAATTCTCCAAATTTTTTGTTGTAAAAATATTTCTCAAATTTTTGGAAAAAATATTTAAATTTAATTCATTTAGAATAAAAATATTACACTTTTTTTTTCTTTGAGAAAAACCCCCAATTTTTTGATAATCAATGTAAGTAAATCTCATCATTACATTTAGGTACATCTCAAAACCAAAAGTCATCGAATCGAGAGAGCAACTGAAGAGGTGAAAATTCATTTTATAATAAAAACGATCAAAATTTTCTTCATTCTCACTCTTTCCTCTCCTCTTTGCCAACACACAACCTAACCTACTTTTAGCTAAATACGATTTAAAGTCGGCCAACTAAGAACTTTCACAGAACTTCTTACCGAGAAAATGTAAAAAAAAAGATAACATTTTGCATAAATTATACGACATTTGGCGTTGCAGCTGACAGGTAGTTATTATTGGTTTTTAACTGAAGAAATATCCATACATCTTATGACAGTATTGGTTTTACTATTTTTAAAATTCGATCATCGCATGTGAATTTCCACTTTTATTTTAAAAATGCAAAATACTGGTGACATTTTTTGTACGAGTGAATATTTGCTTTTTATTTTTTACACATCAAAACCGAATACAAAAAAATATCATCAAAAAATGAGACAGTAAAACCACAACTTGGCAGCGCATACGCCCGAGATATGCACAGAATGCAAAATACTTGTCGATAAATATCCTTCAAAAGACTATAATTAAGGTGTTTATTTGGCTGGAGTTTTCATTCGAATGTACATAGATATGTACATATACTGACATAAGTATCGTGTATTTTTTTGTGTGGGTAGGTCTAGGTATAGTAGGTACCTATACTTATTTATACTAAATTAAATTTTAAATACAAAAAATCGACTATGTATTAAAACGGTAATTGTTTACCTACCATATACTTTGTATAATGTGATTTACGATAAATGATTGATATCCGAAATCATCTATTATAAATGTCATAACGTCTGTTGATATCTTATACAAAAAAAAAAGAGAAAATTGTAGAAAAAAATGTCAAAATATTATATCGTTCGAAATTTTCCGTATTTCGAATTTATCCGTTACGAATATAAGTACCTATGTAAGAAAGACAAAACAGGTGAAATGAATTAGGACATATTCCGTTAATTAAGACTATTTCGGAATTTTCGAGGGTGCAAATAATAATGGACAGCTGTAGGGTATTTTTTAACGTACTTGTGATACATATAATGGATGCGATGACTACTAGAAATAATAGTGCGAAAGGTATTTCCGGTTAATATTCGTATTTCGGGACAAAATCGCATTTGGAGTTTGATAACCGTGTAAGATAATGGAAAAAACGGTTGATGTTTTGTGTGTTCAAAGTGCCACATTTTAGGCTTGGTGTAAAAAATAATCACGTTGAAATTGGCAGTTTTTTCCTGCTTTTATCGATGATACGTTACGCTTATTAAACGTCTCAGATGATACATGAAGAATGTTATCGAATTGATTAGGCTTTTGGAATCAAAACACTCGTGCTTTAAGTTTTACTCTCCAAGTCCATCGTAACTGGGTTAATGCCCTTCAAATTTCTTGCGCCTTGTAAACTTTGTATCGCAAATACAACATTAAGCAAATTTCGCTTCCGCTCATATCCCATCTTCTTATACGATATTGAGTATTAATTAAACGTATTAATAAGATGATAAATGCGCAGCGTTTCTTACTCTGTATGATATCGTTTATCTACTTACATCTATGCGTAAGAAACGCGCGTTTTTCTGTATAGGGTGGTTCGTTAAAATCATTCGAGATATCGAAACGAAAAATTATTGGATGGTTGTAGATATATCAAAATGTTACGGTTCAATAAAGAATTCATCTTTAAAAAATAACATCGAATCATTAGGAATTTTCTAAAAATAAAAACGTAAAACGCAAGAGTCACAGAGAGGGAAAACAGTTTTCGTACGATTACATTGTTAAAACAATTTTATGACTGAATCTTAATCTAGAGTCGATATAAGAAGGAGTTTTGTAAGGCTCCCATTTTTCGAGGGTCCAGTCCCCTTTATTTGGAAATCCCATATCTCCGTTGCCATGGCTGCTTTTGAATTTTTTTTTCAAACAAAAGTTGTAGATAGACTTCTTTGGAATAATTTTGGTCATTACAAAAATTTTGATTGGACTTTGTAATTCAATATAACAATTCAAGGGTAGATATGCCATTTTTATTAGGCTCCCCATTTTGAGGCTCCATCCCGTTTCCTTGGAAGTCTTTTATATCCGTTCCTATGGCCCCAACTGAAAAAATTTTCAAACAAAAGTTGTAGATTGAGATTTTAAAAATAATTTTGGTCATTACAAAAATCTTGATTGTACCTTCCACTTCAATGTTGGCTAATACCTATTTTCGTGCACGAGTATTATGCGAAATTGCTGACGAGGGAGGGGCTCAATCGAAATTTTTGTAATGACCAAAATTATTCCAAATATCTCAATCTACAACTTTTATCTGAAAAGTTTTTCAAAAGCGACCTTAGGAACAGAGATAGGGGATTATCAAAGAAAGGGGGCTGGACTTTTGAAAAAGGGAGTCTTAAAAAATTGCATGCAAGTTTTTTTATGGATTCTAAATTAATATTCAACGATAAAATTGATTTTAACAATGTAATCGCAGCGAAGTTGCTTTTTGATTAGAAATTCATTTCCGCAATTCTCTTTTTTAGCCATCCAAAAATTTTAAAAAATATGTACCATTGAAAAAATTCTTTTCAACTCCCATCCCAGTCCATAATTACACAAAATTGAAAAATTTCCTTACTGTAAAAAAAGTTATTTCTCGAATGTGGGTTCAACTTTGAAATACATTATCAAAATATCACGGATACTGACCAGAACACCCTGTATACGAGTTGATTATACAATAACGAAATGTTATTATATCCAATTGAGATAAGATGATTACATATGTCGAAAATACTCTACCTAATCTCCGATAGTATATCTAAAAATGCTCGAATTTCGTGCAATAAATTAAACGAAAATAAATCTAACTTTCTCCATCAGTGTACATCAAGTACGAACTTATTTTGCAAAAAAGTAAAAATACCTAAATAAAATAAATATGAATAAATTCATTAATAGAATAGATAGCTAAATTTTACCTAAAAAATGATAAAAACGTATACCTACTATATTAAATAATTTACCTGCATATTGCATTCGCGAATAAGAACCACGTTCGAATATACTATTACGAATGAAAGAAAAAGTATAAAAATCAATTCTCGAAAAATTATGGCAAAACGTTTACCTATAATATACTGGCAACAAGTGTAAACTTTTTTACAAAATACAAATTATGAACATGAAGCAAAAAAAGATTACGTGTGCGATACGCGACGAAGCGTAAAATGCATTCAACATAACATCGACGAATAAACTGGTTTTTGAAATTGCAGTCGCGTCATTCTTATAAATTTTTAATATTTACTTTGTTTTTCTAATCTCGTTTGTCACTTAACTGTTTGAACCCGTGTTGCAGTATTTTTCCAAACTTATCTAAATTATTGTTGCAAGTGTGTACAGATATTATATTAATATATTTTATTAGATATTCGTATGTGCGTATATCCCATGTGATCGCGCCACCGCGCTGGTAAGTACACATGTACCCTGCACTCCCCTATATGAGGTTTTCGTACAAATGTGTTATTGACATTTTACAACGAGTGGTTAACCTTGACTATAAGTTACACAGTGTATGTGTTTTTGGGTATTGTCAAGTAGGTATACGTATGATAATCGCAATCGTTCGAAAAAGAAATTTCTGTAAGGTTGGCATTTCTATGGAGCGAGCCGCGAAGGCTATCGTGATAAGATATTCGACAACATGAACCATTAATTGAATGGTTTCTCGTAAAATGAAAAAAAATATTCGTTAATTGCGAATAATATCGGCAATGAACTTTCGAGTGATTAAGGATAATTTGCTGCCTTTTTAGATAGACGGTAGACGTGTTATTGCGATCTGGTAAGATGATGAAACTTACTTATGAGACGTGAGCATCAAAAAAGCTAACGTGAAATTTATTGGTAGGTACCTAAGTAATAAGTATATATATACCTAAGTGCAGCTGGCGCCGCGGCATGGCACACCTTGAATTTAAAGTTTTCTCCGAAAAAAAGGCGCAATTTCTTTCTGAGGTTGGTGATTTCCCAGAGATGTTTCTTTACAAAGAATTCCTTTTCACTTTTGAGAACTTTTTAAAAAAGTCGTGGGTGTTTTAATATATTTTTGACCTTATTACAAAACGTTCTGTAGGAAAAATGCATAGAACCAGGCAGTGGTTTGAAAATGCAAAAAAAAATACACAATTTTCTATTCATTACAAATCCGGCCTATGTAAATGTTCTATGATGAAAAAAAAGATAAGGATCAAAATCGTGGAGTTTGAAATTTTCTTTCTGCCGAATGTAATTACTTTTTTTGCAAGAGGCTTAGTTTTCTTGATTTTTTCAGCTGAAGTTCCAAAATCTGAATTTTTTTACATAACGAACTTCGACTGCAAAAAACTTGGAAACTAAGCTTTCGAGAAAAAAAAAATCACTTATCACTAGTAAAAGATTTTTACACTCCAATTTTTGTCATGAATAGAATCATACTTAATGAATTCATTGTTAGGTAATCCCATAGAATTTTCTTTACCTACATTTTTGCAATTTCTAGGGTTTGACGTTTTCAACGAAGTTATCCCTTTTCCTATATAACGCCTCATATATATATTTTTTTTAGAAAAATATTAAAATTTTGCATTGAAAAAATTGGGAAATTTTTTTCAAAAAAATATTTGTAATTTTTGTCACAAATAGAATCAAAATGAATTAATTGTTAGGAGATTTTTCTTTGCAAAATATGTGTTTCGAAAATCATTTCCTTTTGGGAAGGGCAAACTATTCACAACTCGTTGGGTACAATATTACCAGACTTGGATATATTATTGTTTTAAAGTTGGTGAAATAGCCTACCTACCTAACAAAATAAAATCATTCAAAAAATTGTATTTTTTATATCCATTCCTAAGGCCCTAATTGAAAAATTTTTCAAAAAAAAGGTTTGGACAAAGATCTTTAGAATAGTTTTAGTCATCACAAATATCTCGATAGGTTTCTTCCCTCGCCTCTAACTTTGTATGTAAAATACATGTGAAAAATGAAAATCAAGGAATGGCGTTGGTTTTCGTACACATTATGCTGAATCAGAGGGGAAGGAAGGGTCTGATCTAAATTTCTTTAAAAAAACAGATTTAGGTATTTCGAGGATCTAAATTTACAACTTTTCTTTGAAAATTTTTCTCTATTTAGTTCTTAGGTGCTGAGATAGAAATATTTTTTGGAAAAGGAGGCGAACTAATCCTATTAGGATAATCCCAGTTCATTTTCTAAAAAATAGTCGCAGATTACGAATGAATCGCAAAACAGCTTTTATAGACTTTACATTGCATGGAACTTCTATTAGCGACTGTACAACTCGAATTCAATAACCAGTACCTAATTGGCTAATTATATGTGCTTTTTACATTGTCTGAAATGAAATATTTCTGGTAATAAAATTTTCAAGTTTCATTAATATAAATTTTATTCCATTAAAAAAATTCATATTTGCTAATTCATTTATTTCACACCAAGTGCAAGTTATCTTGATCAAGTGGATGAAACTAGAAAAAAAATTCAATATTTTCTTATCGCTACCATATCAGCAAAGAAGTTGATGATATTGCGTACGTGCCTATTTTAATAATAACCTTTAAGCAGCTAAAAAATGAAATACTTAATTTTTAGTTTAGCATGCAAAATGATCACTGATTAGTGATCAACCTCGTAAAATTACATTTTATACAATTTTAATACGAGATGAATGGTAGCTTAAAATTTAATTAAAATTTCTCGTCAAATTCGAACGACGTCAATGCTCGATGAATAAGTTTTTTTTCAGCAAAAAGAAGCAGAGGGGAAACAATTTTTTAAAATTAGAAAAATATTGGTTGCATAATAATACGCTCCTTTAATTAATTTACATCACATTATTTTTCAACTACATACAAAACATTGTGTGGGGTATTGTCTTCATAGATAAGCTGGATACTTCTATGTATTGTTCCGAGCATCAGTGTTCGTTTCAGTGTCATGAATACGCAAATACTCATATACCCACATAGAAGTAAGAGTATGTAATGCACCTATCGTATTCGAGAAAAGGCCAAAGATTATCTTCTAAAAAAAGAACACGCGTGTAAAGACTAGAGAAGAGTGAAAAAAAAAACTAACGCTCGGAACAAATCATTCTTGATTTATACCTACATACTCGTTCTCGTGCTAAAAATCGTTGTAAACATTTCTAAAAATTCGTTAATTTTAGCATTAATACCTGCGAGTAAAATTAATTAACTCGATGATCCAAAAATTCGTATGTCCAAGGAAAACGAATACGATTTCGTAAACAACCAGAATCGTCATCGATATGCGAGTATTGCATTTACAAATTACCAATAGGTAACAGGTATCATTTCTCCGTAGTAGCCAAGCATGGCATGCCTTTTAAAAACTCCATGCAAATAACATAGGCAATTTAGTGGCGTTTATATGTCACCTTGACTTCGACTTAACGTTATTTCTTTGTATTAGGTAATTAAGTATACGATGTCGAGCATATAGGCCGACGCGATATAATAGTTTTGTAAATAGCGCGGTAGCGTTAAGCACGTAGACGTACACGAACTTAATCATCTCCAATTATTGCTACAGTCAATTGGAAAAATAATTGGATCGAGTTTTTCGCAAAATTTTCCCTATAATTTTCAATCGTAATCATATCGAATACCACGAAATTATAAGGTTCGATTGATGGAAAATAATGAATAGTATATTCGTGATGAGTTTACGAGCCAACTTGCCATTCCCAATAACCGATTAATACCGTACATAATTTCGCCATACATTTTTAACCAAATTATACCTTTTAATGGCAATAGACTCGATATCGCTGTACAGTGTACGTGGATGTTTTACTATAGTTTTACTTATTTAGACACGACCGCCTTATCAATTTCAGCTGAATTTTAAATCACTTGCGAATAAAAGTCATTTTTGGTAGCGAAGAATTTAGGGAAGAAATTTTATAACATTTTTATTTAATTTCTTGAAATATACTCTTTTCAGCTCGTATGGTACTTTTACACCAGGTTAGTACCAACGTGTAGCAAATCACTCCCTGATCACTTGATACTACCTCCCTCCAAGCCCCATATCTATGTAAAATTTTAAACGTCATGAAATAAAATTTTCAAGTAACTATGGCACTTGCGAAAAAAAATTCCTACAAAAAATTGTTATTACCAACTTTTGCCTAACTTGGTTTTTGAAGGGGCTAAAATTTTTTGAAAATCATTATACTTATTTTATCATTAAAGACAGCCTATAGAAAATTCAAAAATGCGTAGCCCCTTAAAAAATAATGAAAAGAGAGGGAGAGAGAGAGAGATTTTGTTCAATAAATAAATGAAATCTAAGGAAATTCTGGGTTTTTCTCTCCGAAAATTTAAGGAGTATTTTCATTCTGAAAAAAATTAGAATAAAACAAAAAAACAGAATTGAGGCAAAAAATCTAAATTCCTCCCCCCCCAAAAAATGTGTCAAAGTTGAAAAAATATTTTTTATCTCAACTCTAGAAAATTGAGAAATTTTTTTCTCTTGCGCTTCTTTACCTTAAAAAATTCAAATATTTTTTCTGGAAAAAGTAGGTCGTGCCAAAGCACACTTGGCACAATCTGCTGTTATGTCTTTGAAATCAAACTATCCTCGGGTTTGATGATGAAAAGGATCAAAAACGAACAGAAAAAGATCATAAAAAGAATATTTCTTCCATTGAATAAAACACATTGAAAACAGGAAACTGCCGGACGATAAATAAGATTAATGAAAACACTTAAAAATGAATATCTATAAGATTTGTGACTCTTGAAAAAAATGTTGAACTGAAATCTTTTTGAAAGATTTGCTAGACTTTAAATATATTATACAGCATCATTTGTCATTCAATTTTGAAATATCTATTTAGTAGGTATGCGGTCATAATGCTAAAAAAAAAGAACATTAATCATTGGATACGTAGACTGCCTACCTTTTTAATTTAGAACCAACCCTTCGCAAAAACCAGGGAGTTTCTTTTTCGGGGAGAAAAAAAATGTAGGCAACTTACGATTTTATTTTACCCGCTCATTCAAACATTAATTCACTTCTTTCACTTGAAACACGTAACTTTTTTTTATATAATACGATTTGAAAAAAGGCACATTTTCTTATACAAAAAAATCACAATAACATGGTACGTACGGGTTGAAAAAAGGCCAATGGCGGTAGACTATTGACAAACTGCTGGTGGTTTTCAGTTATTTTCTACGCTTTCCCCTTCGTACAACGTGTGGACGAATTACAATTCGAATTTCGCTTAATTTAAATCGTTTTTGACATCGAACCCATTGTTAAAGACCGGATACGCGAATGGAATATTTTCGAGTATGCAAATGGCTGCACCCATTTATCCAATGGTCAAGCACACCGCATATCGCGCGAACGAGATGCGAAAAACGGTATTTATACGCAGGCCAGCTCGCTGAGAGTCGGAGCTCCCTATTTAATTGCAAGCGCGTATTGCCAATGAATGGATTTTCTGCGAATGGCAAAGCTGTAGCTGAAGAGACAGGAGGGCGCGAAAGAGTTTATCGTCGAAGGCGGAGCGAATCTGTTTGTTGCAAACATTGACCTGCGCAATAAATTTTCTCTTGACGGCGTTTACCATAGTGTAGCAGACTGCGGTTGACCTTGGAAACAATGCGAATTATTTTCTCGCTGTTTTTAACCGCCACTTCCTGCAACAAAGCGCTCCCCTTCGTCTGCGAATGCGTTCGCTGTTTAAGTTACTGACCCCTGCCAAGGACGATCGGCTGGTCTAGTTTTGTTCTTTTTTTGCTAATTCTCATTTGCATATACTTTCTACGGTAGGCGAATTGGCAGACGAATCGTCTGCCGTTTTGTGCTCTGCACTTACTTCGCACTGGTCGACTATTTTTGCGATGGGCGCGTACCACTATGCGTCTTCTTACCACAAGACGGGATGATTGCCTACCTGGATAATTTTGCAGGCGCAGGTGACTCGTCGATTATATTTTCTATACATGATCAGGTCTGCAACCAGAAAATATATAGACCTGATGGGAAACTTTTTTGAGCCTTATCTTCTCAATTATTTTATTCTCCAATTTATCATTATTTATCAACTGTCAAACTTTCGCAGAGACAATTTTACAAATATTTTGCAAAAATTCATTTTGGATTTTTTTAAAGAGAAAAGTAACGAGCACTTTAGAAAAAATTGATTTTCATTCTTCTTAAAATTAAAAAAAAAATCTTGCCAATTTTTAGAATTTTCTGGGGCACTTGGTGCATAACTTGGTTTTTTACTCGAAGAGCAAATAACTGGTTGAAAATTTTTCTTTGTTGAATTTATGACTTTTTTTTTTCCAAAAGTTCTTTGTTAAAAAAAAGTGCTCGATAAAATTGAGAGAAAAATCAAGATGCAAAAAAATTGAGATCCTTTTCTTTAAGCAAAATAAGATTTATTTTTGAAAAAAAGTTTCGGAAAAAATTTTTAAAGTTTTTTTTATTACAAAAAATTAAAAGATATTTTACTATTTAAAAAAAATAGAAAATTCAGACATTATTCTTTGCAATGTTTTGAAAAATTTTTACTTAAAAAAAAATTATGGTTTCTTTTTCTCCAGAAAAATAGATATGTTTCTGTATACTTATGAAAAATTTAAAAAATATTAACCTACACTTAAAAAGCTTATTTTTTCGTTTACACTCAAAATAATGAGATATTTATCACAAGAAAATTCAGAAATTTTTTTCTCCAAAAAATGTGAAATTTTTTTTCTATATAAAAATACGATTTATTTTGGGGGAAAAAGAGGAAAAATTAAGGAGTTTTTTCATCGTCAAAAATTGAAAGATTTTACTTTTAAAAATAATTATAGGTAAAAAATTTGTTATGTGTTATGTCAACTTCAGAAATTCAGAATTTTTTTCCTTCAAAATATTAAAAAATGTATACTTAAAAAGTTGTGATTTTTTTCAATTGGGAAGCGAATAGGTAATGGCGCGCTGCTGTCGTTTTGATACCTACTTTTTTGTAAGGGGGACCGTTCTTATCACTACCATGTATTCTTATGGGAAATTTACTATTTTCAAAAATTAATTAAAAATTAATTATTTCGTTAAAACATGTAACTTTTTTTTAATAACGTAAATTGAACCTTCCACTATAAGAAAAAAAATTTTTCTGATGAATAATGATTAGTTTTGCGTGCTAAAAAAATAGTTTTCTGAACCTTGTATATTGCATGAATTTTTTATCACTTGTGCTGTTTTTTTTTTTCAAAAAGTTCGTAGGAAGTGTTCGAAAGTTTTGAAATATTTCATGTGTTGAGTTTTCATTTATTAGTGATACATGTTATTTAATTTTCGGTCAATGCGTGTTTCTTATTTTAATTTTCTATGAAATAAAATCATGATTGAGAGGTACGATTATCTTTCAAATTATTGATCGGTGATTCAGGAGTCGGCAGAACCAGCGTTTTATTTGGATTTTCCGTAGAGTAAACCATCCAAAATGAACACATTCCTTACGCTGGCCGTAAGAAGGACTTATTCAAAAGTCATAAGTTATGTTCATTGTTCGGTTGCCATAACAGGTAACGAAATCAACTTTATACACATATGTTGTGAAAAGTGCAATAAATATCATTATCATTCCAGAAAATCCGAAGGGATTTCGCTGCATTCCTTTCCGAAATGTCCAAAACGAAAGGCAGAGTGGATCCAGAAGACCCTTATTGGAAACCAAGTCACTATCAACTCGAGAGTCTGTAGTAAACATTTCAAGGATGAAGACTTTCAAAGTAAGAACGCTGCGTTTCAATACATACATCAGTGATCTATTTCTTTTGTGCACTTATTACCTTTTATATTGTAGATATACGATCTAAGAAGCCGAAACTTCATGATTGGGCCGTGCCTAGTTTGCAACTGCCACAAAGTTCGCATCCAACTTCCAGCAATAGCAGAACCCCTAGGACAACAAATACAAGCAGAAGGACTTCTCTTCCTCTTCGTGAAATTGACGTTAATGTTCAAATTTCAGGTATTTTGTACTTTCATTGAATATCTTGGTGGAATGCAATATGATAAATTAAATTTGTGAGTGATTAGAGAAGATCGTTGATAATTGTTTTATAATTGGCGTTTGAATATTTATCACAGGCAATGTATCTGCATCGAATCGTGAAACGTTTACTACTGATGAAACCACCGAAGAAATATCTGTTTCTACTGAAACAACTACGATAGTTTCAGGCTCCGCACATCCTAAAGAAAAGTTTACTACTCATGAAACCACCGAAAAAATATCTGTTTCTACTCAAACAAGTATGATAGTTTCAGGTACATACCACTTGCTCTCTCATTCCTATACTTACTTGAAATTTAAAATTGGCGTTTGAATATTTATCACAGGCAATGTCTCTGCTGCGAATCGTGAAACGTTTACTACTGATGAAACCACCGAAAAAATATCTGTTTCTACTCAAACAACTACGATAGTTTCAGGTACATACCACTACTTGTTCTCTCATTCCTATACTTACTTGAAATTTATATGTATTTTTAAACGTAACGTTACAGGTGATTCTTCGGGGCTTCTGAATAAAATTAAAACAGAAAAACAACTTTCTACCTACACAGGCATCAGCTCATTCGAAGGATTTTATGCTCTCTGTGAAGCTGTACAAAATTTCCTTGATGAGCGGGGAGAAAACAAAGCTGATCAATTGGACAATGCCAATAAAGTGCTCCTAACTTTAATGAAACTGAAACAGAATGCTACCTACGTTTCTATCTCCGTTCCATTCGAAATAAGCGATCGCACTGCGAAAATTTATTTTGAAGAAACATTAACAGTTCTAGCAGCTATTTTGAAAAATTTGATTATATGGCCTGATAAGTCAAACATAATGGATAATATGCCGAAATGTTTCCTGAATTTTCCTGATACTCGTGTAATCATCGATTGCACTGAAATACCAGTTTTCTGGTCTAAATGCCAGAAATGCAGAACACAAATGTATTCGAATTATAAGCAGAGACAGACACTGAAGTTTCAACTTGGTATCTCACCTGGCGGCCTTATCACGCATGTCAGTCCATTATTCGGTGGAAAATGTTCCGATAAGATATTGTTTAATCGCAGCGGAATAGCAAATCTTTGCGAAGCAAATGACGCAGTCATGTGCGATAAGGGCTTTCGCATTGAGGAGGAGTGTCGGAGCGCGAACCTCTTCATGGAGCAACCACCGTTCCGAAAATCCGGCGAGCCGCAGTTTGTAGAGGAGGATTGTGAGAAAAATCGCCAAATTGCCAATGCCAGAGTTCATGTGGAGAGAGTGATACAAAGGATTAAAACTTATAAGATACTGACTGAAGAGATACCACACAACATTATGCCGTTCATGACGGAAATAATTTCAGTTATTTGCGGTTTGGTTAATCTGCAGTCTCCGGTTCTTTCGGAGGACAAATTTCTTCAAATAGATGATCTGTAATTGTTTGTTGATAATAATTTTAGTTATTTGCAGTTTTGTTAATTTGCAATCTGTTTCTTAAGGACAAATTTTTGTTGATAATAAATATAGTATTTCAAGTTAAATTTCTTAAATTTCATTTTTACTCAACATTTGAATTGAAAATTGACGCTGTAGTTCGAATTCATAAAAACAAATACCGCTCAGTGGGTACAATTTATGAAATTATATTGCAAAACAAAACAAAGTCTTAATTTTAATGTATTTTATCCAGTCTGTCTTCTAACTTCACTAAACAGGGGAGGAAATAATCAAAATAGACAGATTTCGCAGCCGTTATCATCTGTGTGGTGAAATGCTCATCATTTTGAACAGGTAATTCAAATACACAATTTTGCAATTTGTTATACAACAGTAAGACGGCTTCCTTTGTTTGTGTGATGTACATAGCGAGTTGAACCTGAGCATAATAGGTATGACAGCGTTTCAAATGGAAAAGGCCGTCTGAGAACTCTAGGTACGAGGGTTTCGTTGTCAATTTTTGTAGCATATCAATCAGCTTCATTGTTTTTCCTGCAACTGGGCACTTGACTTCAACAAAAACCCTTTCTTCTGTGCCATTAATGCTTCGTGTAATAAACCCATCAGGACTGAATGCCAGAAATGGCGCATTACAACTTATCAACATACCAGCGAGGCTCGTCATTCTGTCACTATATTGACTCATTTTGTATACTGTGCCATACTTGTAAAGCTTTAGTGCCTTCTTTTCATGGATGGTTCCGAATTTTGTATACTCGTTTCCCTTAAACTTGGGGAATATGATTTTCTCTAACTTATTGCTCCACGCTACATTCCAGTCAACTGAACTCCGTTTTGATTTCTTCTTCAGTTTCTGGTCAACTTGTTTCATTTGGGATTCATAGAATGTCTTTATGGGGTAAATTGTGGTACCAGTTATCCGTCTCTAAAAAAAAAGTACCTATTAGTCAACATTATAGCTTACTGTAGTTGCTTACAAAATTTGAACATTCAAGTGATTTTACCTAAAATATAAGCAACCAAAACTACGAATGACGTTCAGATGAGAAAGTGAAACGAGTAATCATACCTGTCTGTGAGCTTTCCAGAGCTTACTTCTCTGAAGTCTCGTTTCTCTATAGATGTTCGCAGCAACAGCGGCAGAAACCTCTACATTCTCTTGATAAAAGTTAATCTCTTGTTGCGAAAGAGCCGATACTCTGAAGAATAATTCGTCTTCATCTATAATTGACAATTTTGAAGAGACCAGGGTTTCGATGCCATCTTCCTCGAATTTACCCCGTAATCTATCGAGCAAAACAAGAAAGTTATTTTGTATAAAATTACTTTTCCATGCGACAAAAAACGAGTAGGATAATGATATAGAATTCTTAATCACTTTTGTATGATTTTCGAGGTACCGCGTCCTTTCAAATGTTGTGCGAGCGCTGAATCCGGGAACCCTGAAAAATAATTTAGGAAATAATTTTGTATTCTGAAGTAATGTCTGTCTACGCACATAAAAATGAAATGGTTACATTGATATTTACCTTTCATTAGAATTTTTAACTCCTGACTTTGCAGAAAGTTGGGTATTTCTGCATAGTTCCGCAACACCGCTGGACTGTGATGGCAGAAGTCACTTATAGGCACCACCTCAACGAGATTTTGAATGTGTTTTTGGTTTTTTTTGGCCCACATACATGGCGTATCGGTACAGGTCCATATAGGTATGTTGGGTGAATTAATATTTTCGTACCTGTTGAAGCAATTACAAATGAAATTAATTCTATTCGCCTAAGAAACACTCAAGAATTTGTACTTACTCGTTTATTTTCAGAAGTAAACATGCTGAATGCTTACATTTTCCCGTTATTCCTTCGGGGCATTTACATTTTGCTTTTTCGATCTGAACGTCACTCGTAGTCGTATTTTCTCTCAGCACAACCGAAATTGAGTATGGTTCTGCTAAGGCGTCTGTCGCTCTTAGGCAGAACCCTGCAAAGTGATGAAACTTAACTTCGTATAATTTAGGTGTCGTATTGAGCCCATTCTTCGTCAGTAAATAATTCCTGGCGCGCTATTTCGAAAGCCATTCTTCTTCGAATTTTGGGTACATTGCGTACGTCGTACGAGAAATCTTCCTCTTCAACAATGGTACGTAAGGCCATCAACGCCATAACGCCGCAGCATTTCAGATCTGTTATTTTCTTTTTTTGTCCGACTTGTATGATTTGTTGCGGGATGTTTTGCTGTAATATAAAAAAACATGCATAAATTTTCTCGTCTAAAATAAAATAGCGTCGTTTTCGCCAGATCCGGTCGCGAAGTTTTTTCAAGGTTTGTTGATAACTGGCACTGTTGATCGTGGTCCCTTTCGGCATGTATTCGACCAATAAGACTCCTTCGTGGTCCCAAAACACCGTCGCCATGACTTTTCCGGCCGAGTCTGACACCTTCGCCTTCTTGGGGGGGTTTCCACCGGGAGCACACCACCTTTTCGAAGCTTCTTTGGTCTCTGGGGTATGGTGATGAACCCACGTTTCATCTCCAGTAACAATTTTCGAAAAAAGTGTAGGTTTTGTAGAGGTTTAAAAACGCGTCAGCTGCTCGTACTCGCTTCTGTTTATGCTTCTCCGTAAGCAAGCGCGGCACCCAGCGCGCGGACAGTTTACGGTACCCTAACTCGCCAATACGTTTTTATTTACTAATCATAAATGTATACAATGTAGTTCACAGAAAATCAACCGGTTTTTTCAAAGTTTTCTGCCCTGCCCCCGAAGAAGGGTTCGCGATTCGAATAAATTGGGGTTGGAATTCGATGATTTGTCATGTACTGCTTTAAGATGATATCTGAAGCACATTCGTTATATATGTCGCATTCCCATTTTGTGATTATATACGGCGATTTAGGCAAGGCATGAAGATACTCTTAATTTTTTCATGGTATTTTTAAGTCGCATATCCATACTCTCGTACGCTTGTTTGTTTTGGTCAGTTTTTATTTCAGTTGCTCGATTTAGGAAGCATCTAGGGCAGCCACGATAAAAACATCCGTTGATTTCGAGTATTAGAGGTCATACATTCGGCATTCCTTCTTCAATAGGGCCCAGCTTTTCCATTGGGAAAGAAGGGTGATATCCGTCAACTTTATATTTCCCAATTTGTTTTTCCCATCCCCTGTATGCTGATTCAAGTTCAATTTCGTATTTATCTTCAAAGTATTTGATTTATCTCACGGCTAGTGTTGATTGGTTATCCCTCATTCTATAGGAGGGAAACGTTGATAGAGATGATTATTTCTCTGGGTGTAGTACTGAGCTAATACCGCACTCGTAACCATTCATCATTAATTGAAACACTTGAAATGAAATAACTCGATCCGTTGTGATCAAAAAACGTATATTATTGAAACCGAATTAGAAAACTACACAGTTACTTTAAAACCGTATCTTTTCGGCGTCGATGCCGTACACATTGAAACAGAGCATATAGCTTCATACGTGGCTACATTAATACTACTGAATCTTCACTTTAACCGAATAGTCTAATTACAAATACTTCACAAGTTCCCAGCAACGCCACACGGCGCTGCCAGTCACTTCCTCCTCTCACCTTACCATCTATTGGGCCATATCCACCATGTATCAGCATTACCAGAGCGATTTGGAAGTCTCTTTTTTTCATTTTGTAATAAAGATCGGATTCCGTCTACACTCCCCGACGGATTCACATGGGAAAGATGAGCCCGCGAACCTGGTTTTCCTCCCATGGGATTAAATCGGTGACTTCTGCATGGAGTCGCCCTAATCCTTGACGGAAACCCCTGAAAAAACAAAAATGTTGAATAAAACAAAATATATATATATACCTATATAAGGAAAAAAAACAAAACCAAAACAAACAAAATTTTTTACATTTATATTTTTAGGATTTTTTTTTTTTAAAATATCCTGAAATCAATTTTTTTACATTTTTTAGTGAATTTTTTATTAGGAAAATTTTGAAGTATTTTCTTTCATAAAAGTTTATACCTACAATTTAGTTTTTAGAATATTCTAATGAAAAAATATTTACAACTAAAAATTATGTGTAGAAAAAATATAGAAGCAAAAATAATTATAAAGAAAAAAAATATTTACATGTAAAAAAAATTATCCTGAAGAAAAAACCTGATGAATATGCAAGTACATTTAAAAATAGGGACATACCCGAGGTCGTAGAACCAATGAACCGCCCCCCCCGACTCGTACTTTGGCGGTCGAACTGAAGTTTTTAAATTGAAAGTAGAAAATAAACCGGTCAAATACGTCGACGGGTGTTTCCTTTATCAGACTATGATGTTTTACGAGGAGTTTCCTATCGGTCATCCTACTAAAATTTTTAACCCTAAGAAACACGATTCGAATTGGTTTGGTTTTACTAAATGTAAGATCGTGGCCCCAAAAAATCTCTACATACCTGTACTCCCATTCAAAATTAAGATATAGGTGAAGATGAAAAATTATTATTTTCATTGTGTCGAACTTGCACTGAGACGAAAAAATTTCATTGTACTCACACTAAGACTGAACGATCGTTCGAGGGTACTTGGACTACTGTCGAAGTAAACGAAGCGATAAAAAATGGCTATCAAATTTTAAAAATTCATGAAGTGTGGCATTTTGACTCTAGTACAGATATATTTAAAAATTACATCCGCGACTTTATGAAAATCAAGTTGGAGAGTAGCCAACACTCTTATGATTCGCCCGAAGCTTACATGAAAGATATTTTCCAAAGACAAGGCATCACTTTGGATTTAGAAAATATCAAACATAATAAGGTCAGACGGGCACTGTCTAAATTGTGTATGAACTCGCTCTATGGAAAATTTGGTCAACGTCAAAATATGTCTCAAACTGAATTTATCACCAACCCGTCGCGATTTTATGAAATTTTATTGGATGGCCGCTTGATCGATTTAAATGTTTCCCCCTTGTCCGACGAAATGATTCAAGTATCATATAAGTACAAAGATCATTTCGCGGAAAATTCGCATAATACTAATATTTTTATCGCGTCCTATACTACAGCACACGCTCGCTTGCGGTTATTCAATCAGTTAAAACAATTAGGTGAAGCTGTTATCTATTGTGATACCGACTCTATCGTTTATCAAGACGATGGTAAAAATACTGTGCAAACTGGAGATTTATTGGGTGAATGGACTGACGAACTAAGTGGAGCCTATATAGAAAAATGGTTAGCCACTGGTCCCAAGTCGTATTACTTCAAGACGAATACAGGTAAAGAAGTCACCAAAGTTAAAGGGTTTACACTTCACCATAAAAATGCATTAAAAATTAATGGTGAAGTATTAGAAAAATTAATTGACCGCGAAGTAGAAAATGTCAAAGTTCAAAATTTTCAATTTGTTTGTGAAAAAGATAGCAAAAATTTATTTACCCTTGAGTCAAGTAAAACTTTATCTTTTAATTTTAATAAACGGTTGATAACAGATTTTTTTAACACTGTACCATATGGCCATTAAAAAATGCATGAACTCATTCCGACACACACACACACACCTTGCAAATTCAATGTACATAGGTATGAACTTATTTTCAAGTTCTTAAAGCTGGTTTTAAGCCCAGGAGGCTATTAGGCGGGGTAAGAGTGCGGACTCTAGAAATCTCTTACCCCTAGGAAATTTAGGAAAAGGATATCTTTTGGATGGATGGAAAAAAGACTATGGAACTATTTTATAAAAAGAGTTCCCTTAACTGCTGCCCGACATAGCGGACAATTTGGGATTGCTCCATTCCCATTGATCATGAGCTGTGCGAAACACATCGCACAGCATCTTGAGTGGTTGCAAGGTACAACCACCATATCGATAAGTCTCAATCTGCAGACGTTGCAGATTGATCTTTCAGCGGCTTGTAGCTCCAAATACCTCTCTCGCTCGGCTTCCTCTTGCTCACGCCTTAGGCGATTTCGCTCTTCTTCCTCTCGCGCACGCCTTCGGCGATTTTCATAATCGTTTCGAAATGATCGCATCATTTCGCCCCTTCCTCTCCCCCTTCCTATCCCCCTACCAACCCCACCAGCAACACCGCCACCATCGGAGCTGGAATCAGACGAACTCATTTTAAATAAGAAAACAGAATGATGTTGGATAATGACAGGATGAATGTGATGTGCGAAATTTTAATAGGTACCTAATTAACTCCCTGATTAAATTTCCCACTTTTCTGTAATTTGATAAAAAATCTTCACACTTCTCGGTAATTCGATGCAATTAATCTCTTTTCTTACAGTAATTGGTCAAAAATCTTCACACTTCTCAGTAATTCGATGCATTACCAGAGCGATTTGTAAGTCTCTTTTTTTCATTTTGTAATAAAATGGAATTTTTCTTTCACGGGCGAGTTTTCTCAACTCTTTAACCGTTAAGCCTTCCAACGATTGGTTGGGATTCATTTTTAAAACTTGGTTTTTTGTAACTCTTGCCGATAAAAATGTCCATGAATTTTTTCACCTTTTAAATCGACAATAGTGTACGTTACTGGGTTAGTAAGGCGTACACTATTTATAACAAAAATTTCGCTAGTCCATTTTTTATCATATTTACTCGCGAATGTTTCTTTTTTTTTTGTAATTCGTACACGATCGCCTATTTTGAAAACTGGGTTTTCCAACTGAAAATTTTTCAACGAATACATTCGCTCAAGAATTTCTTTTTCATTTCTTTTGTCAACTTTGGCTGGAGGTACACCTATAGTTCGATGAAAATCTCTTTCGTTGTATTCATCCAAAATTTTGGGTAAAATATGCAACCACCTACGATTTTGATTAACTTCAAAATATAATTTCAATTTCTCGTTCATTGTGCGGTTGAAACGTTCAACAATAGATGACTTAACCTCGTTAAATGTGTGGTACATTTCAATGCCGTATTTCTGTAGCATTTTTTTAAAAGTACTGTTGACAAATTCTTTACCCATGTCAGCATGTAAAAGACGAGGTTTTCGTTTGGAATTTTTCAAAATTTTTTCAAACGCATCGCTCACCTCCAAAGCACTTTTCTTTTTCAAGGCTACACTCCAAGCATACTTGCTGAAGCAATCGATAACATTCAAAATATATTTATAATTTTTATTTTCTTTGGTAAATGCCGACATAATTAATAAATCACAAGCCCAAATGTCGTCAATGCCTTTAACAATGATCCTACGAGTTTTAAATTTTGTAATTACCGCTCTGTGCAATTCGCGTGCGCGTGCTTCTTTTTCAAGCATTTTGAAATCACTTTGCAGTAGCAACTACACTTTCAGCATATTTGCTCAAAAATTTTAAACACAAATGACCGCATATTACTTCATTTATTTTCTGATTTTGCTCGACATTGT
>FIZV01054272.1:0-10032 GCA_900050545.1 Trionymus perrisii | reverse complement strand
AAAGGGGTACTGTGATACTGATAAGAACGTATTTTCCTCTATTTTCCTATTAATTGAACATAGCCAACCATTGTTTGGAATTTTTTGCTGATCAAATCGTTACCTTTCCTTCCCTCTCTCGCCCATCGATACTCACCAGAGACAGCCAGAGACCCCTTTTCAGACACGAGTAACAGCGATCCTAGCGATCGTGAATTCGAGAATAGACTCTTTTAAACCGGCAGCGTTACTAAATTATGGTACAACTGAACATACTGTGTTTTCAACAGTTTTTGGTGTTGTGTTTTTTTTTCAAATAATATTTTTAAAATTATTACATAATTATGCCAGGGGTAAATTATTAAATGGTTTTCGCTGTTTTTCGTAATATGAATACTCGTATTTATATGGGGTAAACAGATATCTATCGTTGTTTCGAGAATTGATTCAAATAATATATTAATAAGAAAACTCATGGTCAGGTTGTCATTTTATAGTCGCAAAGTTGGGAAAATATCTACTTAAGGTCTTATGAGAGGCGACAGCGCAATAGATACCGGTATCTAGGTTTCTATCTGTATTGTATGAAATTAAATTTTAAAGGAGCGACAACGGATTCTCATTTTTCTTCTGGCGACAAAACAAAACAAAAAAAGTATAATAAATCTCGACACCACTATGCTTTTATCACTCATCGCCACATAGTGTAGTTTCAATCTACGAGACTATAGGTACCTACTAACATTCTGGCGCGATGTATTATAACTTTTATGCCAAAGTCATTCGTTCAGAAACAAACCAGATGACAGAGAGAAAATATAACACCGATGACATCACCCTAATCTGTGTTTTGTTTTCAACACAGAGTAAATCTTGATTCAGCCCAAAGTTTGAAACAATGCTGTTACCTAACGTTTCATAAATAGATTCCTCATCGTTTTAAACTCGTTGCAAGTTATACTCAAATGACTGGAAAGAAAGGGTAAAACTGTCACCTGCTAACTCAAATATCACATATTTTTTTTGGTAAACGAATATCAATGCGTTAGTTGACACTATGAAAATGGACATTGTGCGCATGTGCATGGTCATTTTCATAGTATGAACTGAGTTACGTTCATCTACATGACTCGGTTCATTAGCCACGCCCCTCTGGTTGGCACTATGAAAATAAACAAATCAACATGCGCGCATGTTCATTTCTGCAGTATGAACTGAGTTACGTTCATCTACATGACTCAGTTCATTAGCTACGCCCCTCTGGTTGCCACTACGAAAATGAACAAATGAACATGCGCATATGTTCATTTATCTAGTATGAACTGAGTTACATTCATCTACAGGACTCAGTTCATTAGCCACGCCCCTCTGGTTGCCACTACGAAAATGAACAAATGAACATGCGCACATGTGCATGTTCATTTTCGTTGTATGAACTGAGTTACGTTCATCTACAGGACTCAGTTCATTAGCCACGCCCGTCAACATCAGATCATTGAATCAAGTAGGAAGAAAAATTTTGTTCCTATTAAAACAGAGTAATATTATTAATTTAGAACGCGATGTCACATTTTCTACGCTACACTGATTAGGTTACACTATATACTTTGCAAAGGCAGATAGTTTGTTTTTGTTTTTCCTTAAAACAAAAAAAGTTTCTGCTTCTGGTAACTATCGAGTTTTAGTGAAAACAAAAAACAAAAAAAAAACTGATTCCGGTAGATATGATTAAATACCAACGTCAAATAAGGAGGTATACAAGAGTATGTCAATTATACCCATGTTGTAATAAGTTATAAGTAGGCAGGTGAGCATGAGTGAGTAAATACGAGCAAATAGGTAAGCAAGTGAGCGCGAACGCATACGTCCCATATAATATATTGCTTACACCTATGTTCTTAGCTAGATAGATAGGTAGGTAGGTAGGTAGGTAGGTAGACAGGTACGTATACGACGTAATCGCGTATAAAAAAGAGAACTACTCGCAGTACATGTATGGTATGCAGCGCAGTAGCATCGCAGTAAAGTGAGAAAAACTCGCTCGAGTTCGAGTATAATAATGTACGTACAGTCTATACCAAAAATATTCTTGTACCAAACATTTCTGTGTGCGTTACCATTTCAGCACATGTTTTCAGGATTTAATACTTAATGCGTTTGAAAATTGAAAAAACATTTTGCTCTTCTAGAAAATCGCAATAAAATCCACCTGGTTCAAAAGTAATAAAGAACAAAATATACCTATATAATTGTTACAGCTGATAAAAGTTATCATTTCGTAAATATTCATGCAACTTCGAATCAACGAATAAAATTGGATTAAATATATTTGGTTCACCTCTAAAATCCTGAGTAAAATTAGAACTCACCTATCTAAGATCCCTATCGTGAATTTTTTGTCACTGTGTTCAAAAAATTTTAAGCAATGCATGAGAAAATTTCAAATTACCGGCCTAGATGAAATGTTTACTTTTACCACGTGGCAATTAATTTTTTTGTGAATTCATTTTCAAAGTACTTAATCGGATTTTTGCTATGATTTTCACGAAAAGGAAATTTCAAGTACAGTTAAAATTTTTTCGGATTTTAAAAGTACTAATATCTTACCTGAAAACTTGTAATGAAATTGTAACTCGCAGAGAAATGCAAGGTGTACGAATATTTTTGGTATAGACTGTATTTGGTATCGCTATAGGCCTATGTACATCGTGCAATGTACAAGTCCCGTACCTATACGAGTATGTATGTAGGTATACGTATAGGTACAGGTACAGGTACAGGTAAAGGCGAAGGTGAAATTAAAATCAAATATTCGTTCGTTAAAAAGTTATCGTTGATAGCATTCAAATTAAATACCTGGGTGATACGCTGGATCCGAGGTTCTCTTGGGACGCCCATGATTTATACCTGCAAAGTAAATTAACAAGGGAAATATTATTTACTTCTAGGCGAATTAATTTCGAAAAGCGTAACCGCTACCGAGCCACCAGTAAGTAGGTAAAAGTATTTATTCGCACCTGCTCCGCAACGTGTTTGTACGAGTGTACGACCAGGTCAGCCTAGCAACGCCTATACTACGGATTTTTGCAAAAAAAAAAAAAAAAAACGCGTTTTCCATCGCAATCTGCCTCAGAAGCGGATGAAAGATGAAGAAAGTACTCGGAAATTTTTGCAAAATTTTTGCCTACTTTTGGTAGGGCCGTGACTACTGGCCACTGTGCTAGGTAGGTACGCACGAGTATGTGCTGCTCTGGGCTGTAGAGAAGATCAGAAGGCTGTAACGTATACCTAAAAAAAACCTTCGCCTAACGAAATTAATAAATATGGATACCTACGCTTACAGCGGATCGTCTAGGTATACGTTGGTCTTATACGTGGGCCTAATTGCGAATACCTACGTCGTACATGTACCTGTTACCTACACCCGTCACTATTTACGCCTATACCGATGTACATATTTTCGTTATACTCGCGTAAAGTCGCAGGATAGAGGGATTATGAAGTTGGGTCTTGGGATTTTCCACCGGTATTTGCAATTTTGCACGTAAGCATGTTCTCGTATCGATAGACGTACCTTACATGCCGGTACTACGCGTATATCCGCGTAATATGTAGAATTATTAGGTACTCCTAGCTTCGCATCCTTACATTTGGAGTGAAATTAACATCGTTAGATACGATATAAATGATTAATATCCTGCAGTTGTAACGACTGTATTATCCTACGATTGCCTCGATCAGCAGTGTGAAGGTTGGTTGTGGTACTTAGGGCCTGCAGTTAGTCGGCAGTCGTGGTATCGTATGTTATGTGGTACGATTGTACCAGTACAAAACAACCAGCATTACTTCGACTACAACTAATCGTAAGTATGAATTAGCAGAAGCGGATTTATTTACTACAGGTACCAATACGAGTACAAAAATAGGGAACACAACTGCCCAACTGCACTGCACGAAGGTGCGTAGTCGGGGTAATCCTTTTCGATGCGCCTGTAATTATACAGGGTGTCCGATGAGTGGATGGAAATATTTCAGATTTTGATATAACCGAGTACAACTAAGAAAACACGTTAGATGAAGGTGTTGCCTTCCATCAAAATTGAAGGGGCAAATGACATTTTCAGGAAAAGAAGGTTAAAATCCATTTTTAACCATGGGCATGGGTAGTGCTTCGAAAAGTAAGCAAAATTTCATCATAGAACTTTTTGCTCAACTTGCAAATTGAAGGGGCTACGAAAGGATTTTGATTTAAAAAAATCGTCATTAAAAAAATGACCAGGAAAATTGATGGTAAATTAAAAATGGTAAAAATTTCATAATTAACACTTCTTACCTAATAACTGAATTTAAAAATTTATCCGAGTTTGAAGTTGGCAAATTACAATACGACGAAATTTTTTAAAACTTTTCCAACTCAAATAACTTTTAAAATTTAGGTGTTAGGTAAGGAGTGGTAATGAGGAAATTTTTTCCATTTTCAATTTACCATCTATTTCCTTTGATCATTTTTTTCATGACATGTTGTTTTAAATTCAAAATCTTTTTGTAGTCCCTTCAATTTGCAAGTTAGGCAAAAAGTCCTAGAATGAAATTTTGCTTACTTTCCGATGTACTATCTAACTTCATGGTCAAAAATGAACGTCAACCTTCATTTACAAAAAACGTAATTTTCCCCTTCAATTTCGAAGATAGGCAACACCTTCATGCAACCTTTTTTTTCTCAGTTGCACCCGGTTATTTCAAATCTGAAATATAGCCAACCACAGACCGGACACCCTGTATAGGTATATTCGTATGTTAGATCGTATTTAGATACTTGATGTAGAAGACCTAAGTAACTTGCCTACCTATCTGCCTACCTAACAGATATGCTAATACGTTGAAAAGATGAGCCTAGATGTATTTTCGTAAAAGATAATGATAATCGGATTATTTATCGGGTAGTTAATGGTCGAATTCCAGTCTAGATAATGAAATACGACGTAGACCTATGCATTTATCGTATTTCGCCCAAGTAGGTAGGTTTGGTAGGTACTTACGCTTATTTTCATATTTTGCATAAATCGTACCGCAACCGAGCGTAACACAAATTATTGAAATTGAAATTAATCTCAAGCTACGGAGACGAAAGAATAATCTGTAATAAATATTTCTGCACCCACTTGCTCACCCCAAGGCTGCCTACTTGCGAAAATGACTGCGAAAAGACCATTTCAACAATTGAGAAATTAAAAAAAAAAAAATTGACTAAAATATCAATTTTGAGAAGACAAGAATGCCAGATAGGCATATTTACGTTATGAAGTAAATTTGGTGGTAACAACGCCGCACCGGCGTTACATGTGGTTACTTAATGAAAGAGAAAAACCGAATGATGACTCACGCAGGGCTAGACCCGGTATTAAATTTATACCCATAACAAATTAGGCCTATGGCGCTACGCTATACGTATACTAAATTCGCAAACACGACGACGACGACAAGGCGAATGAGTGAGCTCTAACCCACACGTCTACAATTACATCGACACCAAACACCGATAAGCAGCTGCAACCATAGACTTAAATTTAGAGTGGATGCGCTGCCGTCTACCTTAGTACCCATTTTAATTTTTACAGGTTCCCTATCTTTACTCTACTCTACTCTACTTATATGATTCAGAAGAGATTAGAACAAGTTACCAACTAATTAATAATCGTAACACAATTGAAAAACCAGGAAGGAAAGTAAGAAAGGGAGGTAACATGTTTCATAAAACGATTCCAATATAACGTTCAACAGAGTCGTTTCGAACCAGTGTTGGAAGAACGAAGAATGAATGGAACAAAATTTTAAAAGAACAAGAATGAGAAAAAGAACGAAGTGAAATCCAACCTCGGAAAGGACTGGAACGAAAAAAGACTTTTTCCATATATTTTTAAGATCAAGAACAAAAATGGGGCAAAAAATTTCTCGTTTTTCCAACATTGTATCCAACTCTGGTAGGTGCTATGCACGTATCAAAGTCTATCTCAACCTCAACCTCAACCTTTTGCGACGTAAATCTAGTAAGATGGATTTAACACAGAAATGCACTATGCATCCCGTAGTAAGTGGTGCACGTTTGTTTTTGTTTTTGGAGGATGAGTTCTTTGTTAAGTACACATTAATTTCATCGCAAATCGATTTTGAGATACACCGATGGAAGAATGGTTAATACGAAATGAGTAAGTGTACATTGCGTATACTTCTATGGGCCTCTAGATAGATGCGTTCGAAACAACAGTACTTAACAACAAGCTGAAATAGGAAATTATTCGGAAACACGATGGGCATGACGTGCACTAACCCAGTAAGTAACGCAAAGTACCAACAAACAGTCAAACATATTTTAGAATTTATCGCGAAGCGGACGAACGAACGAACGCGGTGAGCGGGCGGATGAAAGAAACAAGAAAGGAAGGAAGGAAATGTAAAGGAGAATCTGCCGATTACTACGTGACATTTTCAAAGCGCTACCGAATATACTGAGACCGAGACCAAGACCGTGCTGATTGCGAGTTAGCAACTACACTACATTAAGTTACTCTGCGCTGTGGCGCGACGCGGTGGTCGGTTTTGTAAAACGTCATCATCATTAGTAAGAGCCTCAACGGCGAATTAATCATCGTTTATTACGTATGCCTTACATTTTCAAATTTGCCGGAAAGGGATTTTCATTTGGTATTTACAGCGCAAACGGCGGTCAAAAAGTAATTCCTCTTTTGTTGATTATGCCACATGTTTAGTTTTCAACGATACGACGCGACAACCCTCCCTCCTCGGTCACGCCACTTATACCGCAAAAATATTCTACCTCGCTCGTACTCGCAGTCATATACCGCTCCAGCAATCCTATCACCGCAATCATCACGCTAGCTCGCACTAACACAACGTCTCACCTCACCCGTCACTGTCGTTTCTTTTGTGTCCTTCTGCACTATTCGTACCAAATCTTGTTCAATTCATTCGATTCATTTCTATTAACAATGTTCAAGTACACGTAAGCAGAGCTTTGAAAATTCTACTGGACAAGCTGCGCTGTAGTGCGCTGCACTGCACCACACCGCATCTACTCAGTACTCACAGATAGAGAAGTTCAGCAATCCATGTGCAATTGTGCATGATGCATACCTATCTAGATCCTTCATCAAAAATTCTTGAATCTTACACGTAAGTGACACGATGGCACGATGATACCCCCCTGCATCCCCCGTAGTGAAGAGAACTGTTACTGGGTGAAAAGCGTCACACTCAATTTATGGAAAACAAACGAGATTGTCAACAGATCTCATACCACAGTCACTAATTGTTGCTTTGTATACCTCGCTAGCGATATTTCCTTGGTGGCCAGTCCCACCTATCACGGGCTCAGATACATATATATATTTTCAACTGTCTTGTAAACTCATGATTCTTCGTTCCTGTCTATTGCTATTCGTCCCAGCTAATTCCTCGCCAGTTGTGGGCCTGCGCTGTACCGTTGCTTATTGCTGCTATGATTGGGATCGACAGCTTTCCTTTCCACATCACTCAGCAGATAGTCTGGGGACTTCGGTAAAAGCCAGTGCCTTCCCATCGCTCGATGCTTCGTGTACAGCCTTTTTCTGTTCCCTCCAGAAAGTCTATGACCACAACCACACTCTAGTATGTCTGGTAACTCTTGAGCACACACTCTTCAACGATTTTAGGCACACTGCTGGGCAAAGCTTTCATTTAGCAGCTGATAAGTGCTTGTTGGTGCCGACTCACTCATGCTTGCTGCAGTATCGTCGTTCTCCTGAAAATGTTTAATGCTCGTCGTTGACTAAAATTTGGCCCACATTACCGATTTCTGGTTTCTAGTGGATAGTTTCTGACCTTCCACAGGGTTCAGTCGTCCTTGGCTGGAATTTGGCCCACATTACTGATTTCTGGTTTCTAGTGGATAGTTTCTGACTTTCCGCGGGTTCGGGTATGTGTTGATTGCGTAATTCTCCATTTTCGATTAGGACCTTGTCGTGTTCTTTTGATGTCTCTGTATTTTCTGCTATTGTGTTAACATCGTTTATCCTCGCCACTGTCTCAGCATCGTCAATCTCGGTCGTTTCCTACACTTTGTTGCAATCTTCCTCCAGACTATTGTTCCTTTTTCGCGGACCATAATCACATTTATCATTTCGTAATGCTTTCTCATGTAATTTAATTTGTCTCATTAGTTCTTTGTTTGGTAATCAACGTCAGTTATCACGTTTATTTCTCTCACTGATGTTATGTTGGGTAATATGTCATCTGTGTACTTTTGTCCTGGTGTCATCATCTGCTTGTTACTTCGTCACCTTCACCGTATCAATCTTCATTAGTCATAATGTTTTCTCTTCACCTTGTCTATTTTCAAGCTCAACCAGACGTTGGGACATAAATTAGGTAATCTACAAAGGTACCTATGTAAATACTTTTCCATAGGTACTTGAAATGTTCGCTCATTATTAACGAATTCAACCAAAATATGTAAAAGATTACTGCGACGACGTAGTTTCGCATATGTTTATAGCTGGAAATATCTCTCTTGGAAAATAATTCTCAACATGTTTTTGAAATTTCATATTTCTTCTTATTCTGGCGTTTCTTCTTCCACCTCTCACCTCTCTTTTCTTCTTTATTACACCACCCTGCATCTCGCAACCACGGTGAAAAACAAAAGCTTCCATAACGCTGCGCATTACTTCATCTCGACGCGCTCGAGCTACACTTTTATAATGCGTTAATAACGTTTTTTCTTTTCATTTTTCCTTTTTTCACCCTATTTTTAGCTTTTTGTTTCTTTATAAACTTTTTGTTTCGGCTAGAAAAACAATAACACCAAATGTGCAGATAGAAATACAAATACTTGTTTAGTGTTTTAAAAGTGATCGTAAAAACTTTTTCATAACGCTATCTCGCCTCGATATTACGTACATTGTGTCGCGTTATGGCAATACTTTCGTTTGTTTTTTTTATCTCTTCTCTTCTGTTTTGTTCTGCTGAGTTTTCTCTTCTTTTTGTTCTCGTAACTGGTAATTCGTTACGAGAAAAATAACGAGCCCGACTAAAGTGGTAAAAAGCCGACGCGACGCAGTGATACCGAACCAATACAAAAAGAAATTTCGCGTTTTTCATCCTGTAGCTTCAGGTGCGAGATGCGATTTGCAAGTGTGGAATTTTACTCCCATAATAATTATGTAATCGTACCTACAATATAAACGCATACTTTTATTTTTGTCAAAAATGTACATCTACAAGTACAATCTTATATCGCTATAAAAATGTAATACAGATGTAGGTACTTTAAGATGTACTAGGAATGCAACACAAATATGCCTTTATATTTACTCGAGTATACCGTACGATGCCATAATGAAGTATGTACTACAGATAACCGCGCCACACCGCGCCGCTCCATGTCGCGCTATACCTACCATTTCAAGACGAGTTAATAAAGTTGCATACTCAGTTTGCCGTAAATAACAAGAACTCGTAAATACGTACCACCGTTCGGAAGATCTCATTAAATGTTATCTAACGGAATCGTTTCATCGCTTATTAAACATGTTGCCTGTTGGTAACAGGTAAATACTTTTAAATCACTATCTAGTTTTTTACCTAGGTTCTCAAAGGTGTTACCGAACTAAAACGGTACCTAATTTGTTCTAATCTCTTCTGAATCATATCGGCTAATATCCGTAGGATATAGTAGTGTTCTGGAGAAGTTTCCGAATAATTGAACCACGTGTAGATCTAATCTTGGCAAACAAAAGAGTTTATGTGCAACTTAGGCCTAACTGTTCATGGGAGGGAAAAATGTGTACGTGAAGTGTATCACTCCCTCAATTATTTCATGACTTTTTTTTTTCGCAAAAAATTAAATTTTTATAAAAATTTAATTTAGGGGGCGTACTGTATCCATATACCAAATTTCAGCTGAATCGGATGGAAAGAAGTAGTTCTACAGCGATTTATTCACATTTTGGCATGGAAAATTCAACTCTTTTTGACCCAGAACTGGTTCTATGGACC